>MJUU01043249.1:24607-41560 GCA_002080025.1 Modiolus philippinarum
GGGGTACAAAGTGGGGTGAAAATGGATTTTTCCGAATCATGAAAGGAGTTGATGAATGTGCCATTGAAAGTATTGCAGTTCATGCTTCTCCAGTTTTTTAAGCCATTAATGACATACTCACGTGAAAGTGCCATAGCCATTTATTCTTACAAAATATTAATAGATTTTTGATTCTACATATTCTTTCTGTGATATTTCAAATGTTCCTCCATAATTTACAATAAAATTTCATAAAATTTATTTTTGTTTTTAAATTTCTATATTAATAATTTACTTTTGACTTTACCATAGCATTTTGTTGCTATCATCATTGCCGTGTGTATTTTTGCATCATTTTGATGGGGATGTTGAAAGAAATATTTTTTTTAAATGTGTCATATAACCTAAAGAGTAGTAATTTTAGTCATAAAAATGCAAAAAAAAAAAAAAAATAGAAGAATGTGTCCATGGGACACGGATGCCCCCACCTCCTTGCAATCAAAACCCTTAAATTATTAAAGGCATAACTATGTTCAATATATCAAATAATTATAAAAAAGGGTCTTTCTCCTGTGATAAATATGCACTGGAACTGGTTTGGTTTAGACATAATGTGTAGTTCCAACAAATAATCTGAGAAACAGTCTTATATGTAATACTAATCTATTTTTAGCAACTGTGACCTTGACCTTGGAGGTATCAACCCTTAAATCTATGGGATTATGTCTTTTGTGATAAGTAAGCAAGTGACCAAGTTTGGTTTTGATCAGACGCAGGATACTCAAGTTATCATTCGGAAACCAAAATTTTATTGAAATTTTAGTCTATTTTTAGCAACTGTGACCTTGACCTGGGGGTACCATCCCAGAAATGGATAGGGTTCTGTCTTGGGTGATAAGTAAGCACGTGACCAAGTTTGGTTTTGATCCGATGTAGTTTACTCAAGTTATCATCCGGAAACCAAAATTTTATTGAAATTTTAGTCTATTTTTAGCAACTGTGACCTTGACCTTGGGGGTACCAACAAGGAAATCGATAGGGTTCTGTCTTTGGTGATAAGTAAGCATGTGACCAAGTTTGGTTTTGATCCCATGTAGTATACTCAAGTTATCATTCGGAAACCAAAATTTTATTGAAATTTTAGTCTATTTTTAGCAATTGCGACCTTGACCTTGGGGGTACCAACAAGGAAATCGATAGGGTTCTGTCTTAGGGAAGTAAGCATGTGATCAAGTTTGGTTTTGACCAAGTGTAGTATACTCAGGTTATTATCCGGAAACTTAAATTTTATTGAAATTTTAGTCTATTTTTAGCAACTGTGACCTTGACCTTGGGGGTAAAAACCTGAAAATCGATAGGGTTCTGTCTTGAGTGATAAGTAAGCATGTGACCAAGTTTGATTTTGATCCAATGTAGTATACTCAAGTTATCATCCGGAAACCAAAATTTTATTGAAATTTTAGTCTATTTTTAGCTAATGTGACCTTGACCTTGGGGGTACCAACCAAGAAATATATAGGATTCTGTCTTGGGTGATAAGTAAGCACGTGACCAAGTTTGCTTTTGATCCGATGCAGGACACTCAAGTTATCATCCGGAAACCAAAAAGATCGACGTACGGATGGACGTACGGATCAGGGTAAACCTTAATGCCCCCGACTGCCTAGCGGCAGGGGCATAAAAAACATCTGCGGAACAAAATATTTGGTCACTCTATTTCTAGAAACTTACTCTTAACATCTTTAACATTGACCAATTAACAACAGAGAACAATCTATCTCCATGTTAGTTATCATTTACCTATACCTATATTGATTACCAAATTTACACAAAAATGCATATAAGGAAAGATACATCACAGGATTTCATCTTGCTCAACTACTGAATTGTCTATTTAATTAACGAAGCTTTTGTTTGCAGTAAAAGTCAAGTATCAAGCATATAGTGAAACAATTCATGCCTGAAATGACATTAAAGCCTGTTCATTTTCTCAAATACATAGGGTCTAAATACAGCATTGTTTTTAAATCTTTACTTCTGGTTTTTGTTGGCAAAAATATTGATCAGCCCCTAAATGCTTTACACCATAACTAAATTTAAACATTTTTTTTATATTGGCAGTATTTTGCATTGCACAATATCATGTTTTTTTTTCATTATTGATGATGTTGTTATTCGAAATCTATTTAGAAGTATTTCAATTGAAGTTTCATATGTAAGAAGGCTTGATGTCATAGTCAATGGAAATTATGTCCTTTGCTAGCTGTCAGTAACTGCAAGCATTTGTCCGGACAGTACCCGTGTGTATTGTCTTCATGCTTTATGTACGTCATTGTAAGGGTACTCGTCTTGATAAGTTGGACTTTTTTCTACTTTGATTTTTACTGTGAGTCTTTTTGTGTATTTATTTTTTATCCATTTACCACACAGTTTGGATCCAAGAAAACGAGTTTAAACCCACCGCAATTTTAAGCGCCTGTCCCAAGTCAGGAATGTAGTGGCCATTGGCTTGTCCTTGTCTTCTTATAAAATTTTAGTTTCTTGACATTCGGGTTCTTGGATGTGGTTTGTTTCCATTGGTTTATTCACTTTTTACCTTTTTGGGACCATTTAGGGCTTGCTATTTCCACATTCTTTAACAAGCTTCCTTATGATAAACTGAAATCACAAATTAAAGGTATCATTCGAAAAGTCTTTGCTGAAACCCCAAAATTTGTTGTATTAGTTATAAATCCATATTTTTTTTTCAAAACCAATTTAAAAGGAAAAGTAAGCTAAGATGGAAAACAGGTGTGCAGTATGCTTGATTTTCTATTGATAATATATTTGACACATTTGGAGATGCTTTTTATCAACAGCAAGTTGGCATACCAATAGGCACTAATTGTGCTCCTCTACTTCCAGAGTACTTCCAGAGTTGTTTTTATATTCTTACGAGACTGAATTTCTTTGTAAAAGATCATATTATAAAAGATGGTAGATCCTTTAACCTCACTATAGACATCGATGATATTCTTTCCATCAATAACAAATATTTTGCTAAATGGATCCCATCAATATATCCACCAGAACTAGAGATAAAGGAAACAACAGAAAGCACCAGATCTACATCTTTTTGGACTTACATCTTGAATTTGACAAAAATGGTTATCTCGGTACTAAAATTTACGACAGAAGGGACAATTTTAATTTCAAAATTATCAATTTTCCTAACATGGACAGTTATATTCCAGCTTCTCCTGCTAACAGAGTGTATGTTTCATAGTTGATTTGTTACGTGAGAGCTAGCAAAAATTAAACAGACTTTCTCATTAGACATGGTTATCTCCGTGATTGCCTTATTAATCAAGGCTTCTAAAAATTCTGTCTCATATGATCATTCAAAAAGTTCTTTAATAGATATAAGTCCCTTATGGTAAAATTTGAAGTTTCAGTTCGAACTCGGATTCAAGATTTTTTTTTACTCAATACTGGGATATGATCATTTTTTTTAACTGTCTATGACCTCTCAATGCTGTTGAGTTGCTACAAGACACTACCACAATGGAAAGTGAGTTTTGCAATGCCATCAAACCAGTTTAACCAACCATTTCTTTTGAAATGCCTGTACCAAGTCAGGACCATTTTTCTTGTGGTTTCCACCTGATTTGTCTTTTTATACGACCGCAAAAATTTTGCGGTCGTGTTTTGGTATGGCGCTGGCGTCGGCGTCAGCGTCTGTGGACAGCATAACTTTGGTTCTAATGAACGGATTGTTACCAAATTTTAGCATGATGTTTGTTGGCACAAGCTTAAGCCCGGGTTTTAACTTCGCTCAATTTTGCCCAACCCGTTTTTGAAAAAGAGGCAAAAAAGGGGCCAAAAAGGGGTTAAATTAGGTATTTTCGTGTCTGTGGACAGCATAACTTTGGTTCTAGTGGACGGATTGTTTTCAAATCTTAGTATGATGTTTCTTGGAACATTCTTGAGAAATATTTTTTTCCTTTAGTTTTTGGCCCCGCCCATTTCAGAATTAGGGGCCAAAAAAGGGTTAAATTGGGTGTTTTCACATATTTGACTGTAGAATCTTTATTATTTATTGGATTTTGATGGGGTTTGTTTCAGTGTGCTCCTGAAGAAATTTCCAATCTGGAATATGCCAACGGATTTCACGTAGCATGGAATAAAAAAGATAACAGGAAACACCTGTACCGCTCACGAGATAAATGGGCCCTAACAGGGGCTTATCTCAAAAAAATTAATTTTTTTTATTTTAAGTCCGATTTTGATGCAGTTTTTTTCAAAGGATTCCTTGTGAAAAATTAATATGGCACTCAGCTATTAGATGATTTTTGATAACTTGTTTCCTTTCCCAGCTATGAGGGGCCGAAGGGGCCAAAATTGCGAATTTGCAGATTATGTAGAATTTCTATTTTTCATCAGATTTCAATGGGATTTTTTTCTTTGGATTCCCCTTGATCTAAGCTTTTAGAGGTATGTAAACGGATTTGGCGTAGCTCTTACCGTTTCCGAGCTACAAGGGGTCAAAGGGGCCAAAATTGCAATTTTTCTAAATATGTCAAATCTTTATTTTTCATCGGATTTCGATGGGATTTTTTTCTTTGGATTCCTCTTGATCTAAGCTTTCAGAGATATGTCAACGGATTTTGCGCGGCATATACCGTTTCGGAGCTACAAGGGGTCAAAGGGGAAAAATTGCTATTTTTCTAAATATGTCAAATCTTTATTTTTCATCGGATTTTGATGGGATTTTTTTCTTTGGATTCCTCTTGATCTAAGCTTACAGTAGTATACCAAAGGATTTGGCGTAGCTTTTACCTTTTCCGAGCTACAAAGGGTCAAAGGGGCCAAAATTGCAATTTTTTTTAAATATGTCAAATCTTTATTTTTCATCAGATTTCGATGGATTTTTTTTATTTCTATGGATGTAAAGTGTTAGTTGATAGTAACATATTTTGCATAGCTCTTACAGTTTTTTTTATCAATAAGTGATCAAAAGGGTTAATTTTTTCCGTAGTTTGTTTCCAGCAGCTTCTTTTTGTGTCCATCTAATTATTGTGTCAAGCTCTTTACTGTGTCCACATTCACTTTCAACTACTTTTGTTGAAGTTTCAGTGATCGGCATGCTGCGGTCGTATCATGCTGCGCTCGGCATAGCCCTTTATTGTCTTATGTACTTCGGCTCTTGACAAGTCTTTTCAGTAATTTTGTTATTAACCTCGATTTCTAACAAAGCCTAGGAAGTGTGAATTTGAACAAGAATTAGAGAAATATATCTAATCTGTAGTCTTATTTGGGGAATAAATTAGGCAGATTTATGTTAAATCAGGGTGTTGGTTTACTGGCTTCATTTTTCAGTAAGGGTTTGAGTCAGGCAGGTTTCCTTTTCAGTTATCATTTGTTTTAGGCAAGTTTCATTCATAGCTGTGTTTGGTTAAGTCAGATTTACTATGTATTCAGGGTTAGGTAAAGACAGATTTTCTATGTACCAATGTTTGGTTAAGGCAGATTTCCTATACACCCAGGGTTTGGTTAAGGCAGATTTACTATGTATTCAGGGTTTGTTAAAGACAGATTTTCTATGTACCAACGTTGACTCAATTATCAACATGGTGTGTACTTTTAAATTTATGATTTTAATGTCCAAAGACCAAACAGCATGGGAACTGATACTAAATAACAAAATACCGATACTAAAACAGGACATAGGGGAAAATTGCTGTTTTTTTTCAAATAACTCCAACCATTACAGATATAAAAAAGTCTTATGAGCTAAAAGTGATATGCATGATAGAATCACCCTATCCTGCGATTTTAAAGGAAATCCAAGAATCTGTCTTGGAGTTATTGCTCTGTATAAGCTCACCTGACATCACCCTGCATCTTTAATCAGTTGTCAATTTTTCATGCAAACATTGTTTTCAGAAACCACTGAGATAATTGTAACCAAGTTTTGGTCACAATAGTCTTTTGGTTATCCCTTAATTAAACTAGAGGCTAACAAGAGCCTGTAGCTCACCTTGGCCAAGGCTAGCATAGAGAGTACAAATAAACTCAATGATAAAATGTTTTATTTTTAGTATGATAATAGACCTCGATATAATACAGTGGATTCTCTTTATTGCAAAGTCTATTTGTCAGAGGAAACTTTGCAATAGACCATATCCGAGTTCTGTTAGTTAGATCCACCAATTTGGTGTTTGTCCGCCCTACGTCACAAACGTGTCCGCCCCATGTGATCAAAAATGATGTAATTTCATGACGTTTTATGCTTTATGACGTGACATTTCCGATATTGTGACGTGTTGAAAAGTAGTCTGGTAAATTCTGATACAAGATCTCGGATATGGTCTATTAACAGGAATGCTTCCTGAGCAAAAATTTTGAAACAACGGCAGTAGAATACTGAAGGAACTGAATACTGAAAGGGTGAAATTCACAAAAATCGAAGTCCAAAGACAGAGCAAAAACGAGAACACAGAAAACAATGACGTTAGACACGAAAACAAGATATGACAACCCTCTGTTTTTGGGTTTTACATAAAATTGATATATGTTGAAAACTTGTACAATGTATTTACTGAATAACTTCTAACAGTAGAAATATTAATACATTATAACTGTACAAACTTAGACATATGAAAAAGTTACATTATTAAGAGAAGTTACCTGTCCTCTCTATTGTTTATTTAAGATTTGTCATCTTTATTTTTTCAAGATGGAAAACACTAATCATGATAATCAGTGGACAGACAATATTTTTTTTCTTTGATCAATAAAGTTCATGATTAATCTTTTCTAAATTCATAATTGACTTATAGACTAAATGGCTGACCATATGTAACTATTTTGTTACAGGAAGATAACTGACAAATGTTTCTCATTATACCCCTGCAACGAAGTTGCGGTGTATATTGGAATACTTTGTCCGTCCGTCTGTCTGTCTTTCCGTAGACATTTTTTGTCAGTAGCTTATCTCGGAAACGCTTCCATATTTCTCAATCAAATTTTGTATGCATGTTAATATCCATTAGAACTTATGCATGTCCTATTTTCAGATTGATTGATGTATTTTTTAAAAAGTTAAAGCATTTTTGAGATTTTCCAACTTAGAATTTATACTGAAAAAATTTGTCTGGAGCTTATCTCGGAAATCCTTCAATATTTCTCAATCAAATTTTGTTTGCATGTTAATAGCCATAGGAACTTGTGTATGTCGAATTCTCAGATTGATTCATTTATTTTTTAAAAAGTTATAGCATTTTGGGGGATTTTCCGACTTAGAATTTATACTGAAAAAATTGTCTGAAGCTTATCCCAGGGACCCTTTTGAATATCTTTTTTCAAATTTTGTCAGAATGCTAAGTATCATATAAACATTTGCACCTGGTATTTTCAGATTGATTCATTGAATTTTTAAAAAGTTGCAGCTACTTCCATATTTTTGTACTTAAGTACCCATAAGTACCCATATGGAAAATTTTTGTCCAGAGGCAATCTCAGACTCTCTTTAGAAAATCTTTTTTCAGAGTGTGTAGTACCTTATGAACCTATGCACCTTCTGTTTCCAGATTGATACATCAAAATCTGTGTTTTTGAACTTTGTATATTTTCTGGAAATAGGGCGAGGTATATCATACTTGTATTGTGTCCACACTTGTACTGTGTCCACACCTGTATTGTGTCAACACACACTTAAATTTGCACTTACCTTTTTGATTCAGGATTCAATGAGCAGGGGGTATAACCGGCTGCCATTCAGCGACAGCTCTAGTTGGAACCAAGCTAAGTCACAAATTAATTGTACGGTCCACTTTAAAGGTAGCACCTCAGTGGCATGTTCATCCAAGAAAGCCACCAGTAGGAAACAGTATAACATAGGAACCTACTGGAAGACTTATGAAATGATCTTCTTTGATCTTACTTTGCCAATTTAGAGTGGTAGACCAAGGCTAAGAGAAATAACCTCTTAAAATCACTTAAATTTCTGATTATAACCTTTTCATACATACATATGTATATTCTAAGCTTCCAAGTAACATAAACCATTTTAACTCTTTTTCACATTAAAAAGGTTGGATGAAATTACCTGTTTCAAAAGCATTACTGATTAAAGAGTTATCTCCCTTAACCTAGGTCAACTACCTTAAGAACCAAACTTGTTTACAATAGCCTTTAGGTGGCCCCTTTCATGATATAGTCTAACAGTTATCTTGCTTAACCTAGGTCTACTACCTTAAGAACCAAACTTGATTACAATAGCCCTTAGGTGGCCCCTTTCATGATATAGTCTATCAGGTTTACATCATATCCAATGAGTGCCACAAGCAGAACACAGACATCAAGCTGTTGTAACCAGGCTTGCTTGTAAATTTATAGCTCACTGGGTTATAACCAGGGTGAACTTCTGCCATCACCTAGCGTCCCTCGTCCGTCCGACATAGACTTTTCTTTTAAAGATCACTTTTTCTTACACTTCTGAGCCAAATTTGGCCACAATAATTTATAGGTTTCCCACTGCATCAGGGTCATGCTTTGTTCGAGACGTCTGCCACCATTTAACATAGTTTGCCCCATGAAAACCGTTTCAAAGATCTTCTCATCTAAAATTATTTGGCCAATTGCAACCAAACTTGGAACAATAGTTTTTAGGTGGTCCCCTGCAAAGAAAAGTTGTTTTTTTTTAGGTTCATACTTTATCCAAGATGGCAGTCAACATGGAACATAGTCTAACATTTTATCCTATGAAAACACTTAAAAAGATCTTCTCCCCTTAAACCAATGGGCATTTTGGAACCATAGTTTAATTTTGACCTTTTTATCATAGACCGTCTGTGTTAGTCAAAGTCTAGGTGAGCGACTCGGGCTCTCGAGAGCCTCTTGTTCATTTTTATTATTTTTTTTTCTTTATTTATTTCTTTTATTTTTTACCTTTTGTCTTGTATATTTGAAATGAAAGAAGAAAGAGATAATGTTTGAGTAACACAAATGTTGGGCATAGTAAGATCTACCTATCATGGAAAGTACATGTAAATCTGATGACCCAAATAGAAGTTATTGTCCCTTTTGTTGAGTTTCACAATTTTCAAATATTTAAGCTTGTTTTTCTAAACCTGTTTTAGATGGAGGTTAAGTTTGAATTGCAAAATATTCAACTTATCAAGGACTGCAAATTCTACATACGTTTTACATTGGGAATAATACATGGCAAAATCCGTATCACATGCGGTATCATCCCGAGTTACCAATATCAGCCCGAGGGCCTTTGGCCCGAGGGATGATATTGGTCGAGGGATGATACGGCATGTGATACGGATTTTGCCATGTATTATACGGTTTATCATATATTTAAACAGAGGACTACTTAATCCCAAAAATACTGTCAAAAATTGGCAAGAGAAAATGCATGTATGAAGAAAATTTCAAAATGGACGGAAAGGACTGGAGGTGGTTGGAATAAAATCTACTGCATGTAAAGGAAAAAAGCTTTGTTAGATTTTTTTAACTGATCCTCACAAAAAAAAAATTCATCCCCAAACGAATTTTTGTTACTCTCCGCAAAATTTTTTACCCCCCATTTTTTTTATCCCCTCAATTTTTAAAAAAAGTCAAATTGAAAATTTTTTTTTTGAAAAAAAGGGTATGATACAGGGTTAGCCATGCGATAAAGGGTGTGTGATAAAGGGTAAGCCATGCGATAAAGGGTATGCGATAAAGGGTATGACGTCATAGTGTGAATACGGAATGAACTCCATGTACTGTATCACATATTCAGAACGTCTGTATTTATTACTAAACATATGATAAAAGGTCGTATCTCACCCAAGATTGCTGCCATTTTAGAACTCTGTTTAACATTCGGCCCTATGGGCAAATCCTGTCAGATGTTTATTTTTGCAAACCACCACCAACAGTGATAAGAAGCCAAAAAAGAAGCCACAGGAGAGCTTACAGTCACATGACTGCCTTTAGTAATGAAAAGAGGTTACAGGAGGACCTTCAACATAAAACGGTCACAGAGAAGTCTTACATAAAACCTTAATCAAGAACAAGTACCACAGTGATACAAACTGTTACATAGAGAGTCACAGGACAGTCTACGAGAATACTGAGAAAGATGTCGCAAAGAATCATTCAACAGTACTAAGGCCACAAAATAGCAAAACGAGGTAATGAGTAGCCTCCAAAAAACAATAAGAATGACAAATTGACAAAAAAACGTATGGCAGATTATATACATAACAAAATACCGAAGAGATAAAAAGTGGTTCATGGGACACGGGGATACCTTCAGCAGTTGTGCGTGGTCTCATTACTGTTAGAGGCTACTTGAGCAAGGGTATACGTTACCCATAATTTGAAGTCATCACTACAGAAGTTTTACGGTCGACATCACGATCTTGTGGACCTGTTGACATGTTCAACACGCCGGGTGTCTTATAAGAAGTAAGAGATGCTTACTCTACCGGTGCGCCTGGTCTCACCCATGTTTTTTTTATTGGGTCCGCGTTCTAATGTTATGTTCTTATTTCTTTGTTGTTCCAATGTTGCCATTGTCGTTTTTAGACTGAGGACTCGGTTCTCACTTCTACTTTAAAATGTGTTTTGCCTTTTTAAATTTTAAACAATTTGCATTATTTGTCAAGCATAATTATCCAAATAAGACTAATTGCATGGCGATTTTCTAGGTTTTTCAAAATGTTCTTGCAACATAAATTTATGGTTTAAATATTTCTTTTATATGTGACACCAAAATGGCCTATCGCAAATACTTGCTGAGTTCATAGAGTGTCTCGTAAAATAACGCTATTTATGTCATGATAGAACAAATATTGTCACAATTTGCAAAGCTTTACCTCTTGAACTTTTTTACTTTTCGCCTACAGGTATCATTGTTTGTGGACTTCTCTCAGCATTTACACATCTGTAGGTGTTTAAGGTAACATGAACTTAAAACCCTGTTTTAATACAAATTGCTCTACAACTTTCTTCTGTGGATTCGAAGTTATTCCATTTATCATAGGCGTATACATATATAAAGATAAAAAAAGCGCCAAAGGCAAAAGTCCCGCTGTGCGAGATCCAAAAGATGCACTATGTTACCTACTATCGAAAGTGAATGGCGCAATTACAAAAAAAAACTGATTATATTTCCACCCTTGTCCGGGCCTTTATATATAACTAAATTTTAAAATGTTAGAATTGGATTAGTGATTCAAATGAATACCGAAATTTGTAGTCAGTATCAGATACCCATGAGATGTTCTCTCGATTAAAATCTTGAAAGGTAAAGTTGGCTTCGTCGTTATATGATACAGCCTAGAGACTATTTGAATTCATCTCAGTATTCAGACAACAATCCATTAGATACAGCAAACAAAAATGGGTTTTATAATATGTGTGTAGGCTGGAGACTGCTGTGCTGCCCTTTTCTTTTTATAATGTTATTGTACTATACATCAGACGTTCTATCCGTTAAAACCATTATATTTATTAATAATCCATTTTTCTTAACCAGAAAAACGTAGGCAGTCGTTGCTTTCATGATTATTTCTGATTTAAGTTCATTAACCTGGGTCTGATATAGCTCGGCATTTGCATTGTATGTTTTAAATACGTGATAAGAAACGTCTGATGGCTAATATTCTATCACACACACAGAGAAAAGATACTGATGTTTTCATTAGCTGATATTAGTCTGTACTTCTTATTGACTGGAAACCCTTCCTTTTATTATACTTTAGTTGTTTAAACAAGTTACGGACACTGCTTCCGAGAGTTTGTAGTCTATAAAGTGGAATGCCCAACTTTGTGCTACAGCTGGAGATTCAGTGGATATAAACGCTAGGCATATCTTCAGAACTACCCAATCAAATTAATTAATTGTTTGTATCAGAATCTATTGAAAAAGCCTTATTGCTTGTTTTTTAACTTTGGTGGTGATTTATTATGATCATCAAACTAGTATTTTGACATTTTATAAAACTTACGAATAGAATCGCAGAGTGTTTTCATTCAAACTTAATCATGTCATGGCAATTGATAATGGACCGATTCAGAATTTCAACTTCCGTCCTCGTAAATGACGTTGCGCAAGCTCAGCGTACTCGTAAAATACGTTTTGACCACTCAAGAACGTTCAGAACAATGACAATCCCATAATGCCGTTTCATTTCTGAATCGGTCCATTGAGCATTGGTATTCTACCTTGTACCTACATTTTACACTTTCAGAATCATGTGCATACCTAACAACTTTTGAAAATGCTCATGATGGTTTTTACGCATGAGACTCCAAGCATTCCATTAAATCTATAAAGTAGGCTTCAAATCAATTTTCTTGTTGATTTTTTAGCATCTTAATCAGATTACAACCAGCATACAATAACCAAATGACTGTTTTGTTTTGTAATGAAAAAGTAATTGCTCTTTGAAAATTTCAAATTGAATGATCCCCATGGTGGGTATGTGCATGTTATAAAAATGTGACCGTCATCTTTGGAGTCTTCCATGCGATTTTATACACTTGCTACAAACTTCTTCGTCGTTTGTTGTCTTCTGTATACTGAATGGGTCAAACTTTCATACATCGTTCTTCCTTACTTAGTTTAAAATTTGAGATAGCCACTTTTTGGCATAAAGCTTAATTAACAAACAGTTTCAGTAACACATGTTCCAAAAGAAAAATATGCACAGAAGTGTATCCCTACTTTTCGTTTTCTTGAGGAAAAACAAGAACGGGAAAAATAAAAAAAAGAAATCCCAAATTTGAAATTATTTCCAAATAAAGACAAAAATGAGGGGGGGGGGGCTAAAATACACAAAGAAATAACAATACACAAGACCGTATAGGTAACAAAGTAACTTAAGCATTAGCAGTGTAAGCAACTATAAAATAACGGAGGTATCAACAGGTGCTTGTGAAACACAATTTGAATTTGAACTTTAGTTAGCTTTTCACATTTTCGCGTTCAGGAAAGCAATCCCCCATCAGAAGTCGTTCTACACTGCCATTCTTTTATCACTTTCCAATGTTTAAGAAAATGCCCTATATGAAAACCGGAAACATTTGTACTGTCATCTCTACGTGCGTGCGACCATCATACTGTTACAAACTTGTATAAAAGTTCCTTTTAAAAATGCGTGAAGTAGCACAAAACTACCGGTGAGAATGAAACGAATACCAGAAAATCAGTATAAAAGACACATAGAGCCAAGTTAATTTCTTTTTAGTTTCTGCGACTTTTAGGTTGGAACAAACAAAATGTAATTTGCGATTTATATTGAAATTAAATTTCAGTTACATTAGGGTCTTTTAGATCTCCACGTCGAGTTTCTTAGTGGTGTAACTTCAATTTAATTACAGAGCTATTTAATCTTGCACCAAGATCTCATTATATAAAGTGACGACCATTTGATTCTGAGGTGGTGGCCTGGCAAATTTTGCCGAGCCAGAAATTTATTTACGAACATTTCGGGTCAGAAAATTAATTTCTAACCCCTTTAGCGAATTTTTGTTCTGGCGTTCAGCAAGGGTAATAGAAAATTCTATTATCTTATTCCTTGCCTATTACCAAAGGCGCTCCCTACAACAAAACAATATAATCTTAAAATTTCTGTCCACTTATTACCATATCTTCGTCTCTTACAACCTATCGTTTCCCTTACAATAAATTCAAATAAAAAAAGTATGCATTCAAGTTAATTTTTGTCCCTATTTACGTCTGCAATTTTGATGTCACGGCCGAAAGAATGATTTTGGGGTCCCTAACCAATTTTGCCTCACATCGACCCACTAGGAGCCGAGGAGGGGTCTTTAACGTGCCCAGGCTGTGACGGACCTGAACACGGGACCTCGGTTTAGAGTCTCATCCGAAGGACTATAACATAGTAAAGACAAAAATTAACATTTGTTTGGTATCATTTACCTTCAACAAACAAGAGATATCGCGAGATATATACAATATTTACAACTTTTGTGCATTTAACGGTAGTTTACGACATAGTCTTCTAGCCGTGCTGGCGCTTTTCTCTGTCTACGAGGTCTATCTGACCAGCTTGGAAGTGCCGTTTCCTCTAACCCAGAGGTTTCAATCAATATCCCCGTGTCTGGCTCGTCGAACGTCAACCCAGAGCCATTTTCCTTTTCTGACTCTCCTATTTCAAGGTTTTCCTGAGTTTCTCCTCGTAGCAATTGATCTGGACAGGGTCTCATCCTGTCGGTATGTATTTCTTGATGTTTTCCGGCCCTACCGCAATCTACTTCGTAATTGACATGTGACTTTTGGGCTACTACTTTGTATGGCCCTCTCCACTTGTTTGTAAATTTGGGGGATAGACCAGGTGCTCGCAAAGGGAAATACACGTACACTTTCTGACCGATTTCATATTTTGTTGACTTTGAATTTCTATCATGCATTTTCTTTTGTCTCATGATTTGCCCCGATACATATTTTTGAACTATTTGATGGGCCGATTCCATACAATCTTGCAGTTCCCAGGCCCATTGATTCTGTGGTATTGACTTGATTTGTGATGGAAGCTCATATATCAAATCAAGGGGTGTTGAGACCTCACGACCTAGCATAAGGCGATTCGGAGTGTAGCCTGTAGTTTCATGTTCAGCCGACCTGTAGGCCATCATTACAAAGGGAAGGAGAGTGTCCCAGTTGGAATGATATTCGTTAACGTAGCCTGTGAGCATAGTGGCAAGAGTTTTGTTGAATCGCTCAACCATACCATCCGATTTTGGATGGTACGGAGTGGTGCGAGTCTTTTGGATCTGTAACAGATTGCACATTTCATTGAAGAGCTGGCTCTCAAATTGGCTACCTTGGTCGCTATGTATGACGGTAGGGACGCCAAATCTTGTGACTACTTGAGTAATGAGGATGTTTGCTACAGTACTGGCTTCCATGTTGGGCATAGGGTGACTTTCAGTCCACTTTGTATAGTAATCACTAATAACTACTATGTATCGGTTACCACTATCACTTTCCGGGAGCTCGCCCAAGATGTCAATTGCTATTCTTTCCATGGGGTACCCCGATTGTGTTATCTGCATGGGGGCTTTATATTTTGGAATAGGATTTTTCCTTTTGTTACATACTTCACAACCTGAGATGTAGCTCCAGGTATCCCCCCTTACACCAGGCCAATAGTACTTTTCCTTTATACGAGTCAACGTTTTCTTTATCCCTAAGTGGGCAGCTGTCTTGTTATCATGGGCGATTTCTAATACTCTACGTCTTTCCCTCATTGGAAGAATAACTTGTTTCAATTTCTTATCTGGGTCTTCCCTAACTAATATCTCATCTTCAATCGAAAGCAGATGGAATTGAGACCACAGGGACTTCACAACATAATTATATTTCCCAANCTAGGAGTAAAATCAATATATGCCAACCTTCTTTGCTTTCTGACATATTAGCAGTAGAACATGGCTGCAAACAGCCTTTTGTGTCCATTTTAGCCATTTTGCAGTGTTTTTATACGGCCGCAAAAAATTTGTGGTCGTATAATGGTATGGTGCTGTCGTCGTTGTCGTAGTCAGTGTCGTTGTCGTCTGTAGACACTTTTGTTTTTGGTCAATAACTCAAGTTCCAGTTGATCAAACCTTCTGAAATTTTAACACAATGTTCCTTGGCACCAAAGGAAGGCTAGGAATGGTTTAGGTGTGGTGGCCCCTCCATTTTCTAAAAAGGGGGCCAAAAAGGGCAAAATTTGGTGTTTTCATATATTTTACTGTAGAATGTTTATTATTTATCGGATTTTGACGGGGTTTCTTTCAGTGTACTCCTTAAAAAATTCCAATCTGGAGTATGCAACGGATTTCATGTGGCATGTACCGTTTAAGAGATAAATGGGGCCCAAAAGGGGCGAATTTCAAAAATTTTAATTTTTTTATTTTAAGTCCGATTTTGATGCAGTTTTTTGCAATGGATTCCTTATGAAAAATTAACTAGTGCTGCACCATCAGATTTTTGATATGTTTTTTCCTTTCCAAGCTATGAGGGGCCAAACGGGGCCAAAATTGCAAACATGGGGATAACCTAAAATTTTTATTTTTCATCAGATTTTGATGGGATTTTTTACGTTGGATTCCTCTCATTGTAAGATTTCAGTAGTATGTCAACAGATTTGTCGTAGCTCTTAACATTTCCAAGATATAAGGGGTCAAAGAGGCCAAAATTGCAATTATTAGAAATATGTTAAATCTTCCATTTTTCATCAAATTTTTTCTTTGGATTATTCTCATTGTGTAAGCTTTCACTTACTATGGCAATAGATTTTGCGTAGCTCTTACGGTTTCCAAGCTATAAAGGGTCAAAGGGGCCAAATTGCAATATTTCAAAATATGTGAAACAGATTTTTCTTATTGTGTCCAGCAAATTACTGTGTCCAGCAAATTACTGTGTCCATATTAGTTTTAGTTAACACTTGTTCAAATTTCAGTGGTCGACATGCTGCAGTCGTATCATGCTGCACTCAGCGGAGCCCTTTATTGAAGTTGATACTACTTGAAGGACAACGAGAACCAAAACCAATTTTTTGCTGCGAGTTTATATACATTTGGCCTTCAAAATGGCAGTCAGTTAAGTTTGATACTGAAGGTCCTATGCAATGAATTTTAACAAAACCAACAAAAATTGTCAAAATCTGTCACAATTGCATTCAAGTGGCAAGTTCAGTGGTTGAATCTGTTATCTTTAACTATTCTAAAATGCATTTGAATTGATTTTGTTATAAAAGTGTATATAAGAGATGATCTTTTAAAACAGTTTGCAGAAGATTCAATGCATTTGCGAAATCGGTATGCTGAGTGAAGTAAATTCACAGGAAAGTGGCAATACCTCTTTATATACCATGATATACCAAAGAACATATGAAAATACAAGAAAGTAAAGAAAATGAAATTTTGTGAATAATAATTCATTTGAATATTTACAGAACAGAGGAAAAAGTTACAGAGTAC
>MJUU01043249.1:42843-57864 GCA_002080025.1 Modiolus philippinarum
TTATCTGCTACACCTCCTGAAGAACTGAATAGATTTTCATGAAACTTTTACACAGTCTTTATGACATAATGTAGATGTGCACCATCTATTTCAGAATTTGATTTGATAGAATTAAATTTCTGGAATCAAATGGGGGTGCAGGGTGTATTTATTAGTGAGCTTTGCTCACAGTTTTTCTAGTTAAACAGATTATAATGCACATCCTGATGTCAGTTGTCAGTTGTACATGATGGATGTTGTTTAGTTTTACTATTTCCATATTAAACATTACTTTGCTGAAATACATGGTGAATGCTCATATGCTGTTTCCTGAGTTGGTATCCTACCAAAATATGTTGAAAAAATACAAAAATTGTATTTTTTCTGTTTTTTTTTCAGCTTGAGCAATATTTCCATTTAAAATTATGAATAACATTTTAATATTGACACTTCATCAATATATGGGACTACCTTACAATGTCATGACAGGGTACCCATCTCTTTTAAAAAATGATGATGCATGTATCAATTATTAATTTCAATTCTATTTTTAGGTTATATTTTAATGCTCCTTACAAAACAGATTTTGAATTTATTAAGAAAATTAACAGCCATCAGAATAGTTGGACTGCTGGTCATTATCCAGAGTATGAAAGAATGACAATAGAAGATATGATAAGAAGGGCTGGTGGTAGGAACTCAAGAAAAAGGTAAATAGTAGCCACAAAGGACAAGGTACACTCATTTAAGGCCACTTTCTTGGCCCAGAATTTAGATGAATTTTCAGAGTGTCAAAACTTTAAGTAATATTGGGTATAATAAATTTAAAACATAGTTTGTTAGAAACTCAAGGAATATGTTAATACAGTGGATGTGGAACCTGTCTATTCCAACACCTGAGTACTCCGATATCCTGTCAAATCCAACTTAATTTTTGCAGTTCCAAAGACAGCATTGAAGTTTACTTTAAAAGTTTGCTAGTTTTAAGGACAATTCAACATTAGAAGAAAATTATGACATAATTTCTGCAATCTATTATATCAACTTCAAAAATCCTTATCTTATTATATTATGATATTCATTCAAGGATGAAAAGCAGACTTCTGAATTGAGTTTTATTATACCCCCCCCCCCAGCTTTGCGGGAGGTATATAGTGTTCATGTTGTCCGTCTGTCCGTCCTTCCTTCCTTCCGTCTGTCTGTCCGTCTGTTTTTTTTGTACCCAACAGCTGGTATCCATTACTCCTCCTAAACCACTGATTGGCATTTCATGAAACTTATGCAGGAGCTTAATTACATATTGTAGATGTGCACCACTGTTTTTGTTTTCCAATAATTCCCCTTTTCCAGATTTTGGACATGTTTTGGACTTTGTCATTTTAGCTCAATGTAACCCATATGATGACCATATGGTATCCATTAGTCCTCTTAAACCACAGAATGGAATTTCATGAAACATATGCAGGAGCTTAATTACATATTGTAGATGTGCACTATGCTTTTTGTTTTCCAATAATTCCCATTTTTCCAGATTTTTTACATGTTTTGGACTTTGTCATTTTAGCTCAATGCAAACCATATGGTATCCACATGGTATCCACTACTTCTCCTAAATCACTGATCAGAATTTCATGAAACTTATGCAGGAGCTTAATTACATATTGTAGATGTGTAGATGTGCACTATGCTTTTTTTTCCCAATAATTCCCTTTTTGCCAGATTTTTGACATGTTTTGGACTTTGTCATTTTAACTCCATGCAAACCATATGGTGACCACATGGTATCCACTACTCCTCCTTAACCACTGATCAGAATTTCATGAAACTTATGCAGGAGCTTAATTACATATTGTAGATGTGCACCACTGTTTTTGTTTTCCAATAATTCCCCTTTTTGCCAGATTTTGGACATGTTTTGGACTTTGTCATTTTAGCTCAATGCAAACCATATGATGACCATATGGTATCCATTAGTCCTCTTAAACCACAGAATGGAATTTCATGAAACATATGCAGGAGCTTAATTAAATATTGTAGATGTGCACTATGCTTTTTGTTTTCCAATAATACCATTTTTTCCTAATTTTTGACATGTTTTGGACTTTGTCATTTTAGCTCTTTTACCTCAATGCAAACCGTATGGTGAATACCTTATCCACTACTCCTCCTTGACCACTTATCAGAACTTCATGAAACTTATGCAGGACCTTAATTACATATTATAGATGTGCACTTTGTATTTTGTTTTCCAATAATTCGTTTTTTCCAGATGTTAATAAAATGCAGGAAGAGGCAGGGGCGGGGGTATCCGTGGCGCACTAGGCCACAGTTACTCTAGTTTTTTTTTATTTTGGGACCAAATTTGAGTCTTATCTTACCTCCCCTGTTTCAGTACATTCTTTTTAGGTTTTATTGACTGTATAATAATGCTGCATTATTTTCAGACAAATTTATGTTCTGCTCAGGTTGGGAAAAACTTTTAACTAAGCACATCATTGGACAAGGTACAATATCAAATATTCCTTTACTTTTGATGTCAGGAAAAAATCCTCTCTCAAACCCAGTCACCACTTATGATTTCCTGTTTTTATACGACCGCAAAAATTTTTGCAGTCGCATAATGGTATGGTGCAGTCGTCGTCGTCGTCATTGTCGTTGTTGTCGTTGTCGTTGTTGTCTGTAGACACTTTTGTTTTTGGTCAATAACTTTAGTTTCAGTTGACCAATCTTTATGAAATTTTAACACAATGTTCCTTGGCACAAAAGGAAGGCCTGGCTTAGGTCATTGTGGCCCCAACCGCTTTTAAAAAAAGGGGCCAAAAAGGGTTAAATTTGATGTTTTCATATATTTGACTGTAGAATCTTTATTATTTATCAGATTTTGATGGGGTTTCTTTCAGTGTCCTCCTGAGGAAATTTCCAATCAGAAGCATGCCAACGGATTTCACGTAGCATGTACCATTCACAAGATAAATGGGGTCCAAAAGGGGCGAATTTCAAAAATTTTAATTTTTTTATTTTAGTCCGATTTTGATGCAGTTTTTTGCAGTGGATTCCTTATGAAAAATTAACATAGCGCTGCACCATTAGATTTTTGATAACTTGTTTCTTTTCCAAGCTATGAGGGGCCCAACGGGGCAAAAATTGCAAACATGCAGATTACCTAAAATTTTTATTTTTCATCTGATTTCAATGGAATTTTTTCTTTAGATTCCTTATATTGTAGGCTTTCAGTAGTATGTCAACAGATTTGGTGTAGCTCTAACGGTTTCCGAGCTAAAAGGGGTCAAAGGGGTCAAAATTGCAATTATTAGAAATATGTGAAGTCTTTATTTTTCATTAGATTTTGATGGGATTTTTATCTTTAGATTGTTCTCATTATAATCTTTCATTGATATGGCAGTATATTTTGTGTTGCTCTTTGGTTTCCAAGCTGTAATGGGTCAAAGTGGCCAAATTGCTAAATTTAAAATATGGGTCATTGGATTTCAACCTGAGTTTTTTCTTTGGATTTCTCTTGATGGTAGTCAACAGAATTTTTTAGCTCTTACAATATCCTAGTAATAAGGGATTAAAAGGGCTAATTTTTATTTTCACTAGTTTGTGTCCAGTTAATTAATGTGCCAAGGTCCTTATTGTGTCCAGCAAATTACTGTGTCCACATTCATTTTAGTTTACACTTGTTCAAATTTCAGTGGTCGACATGCTGCAGTCGTATCATGCTGCACTAGGTGTAGCTCTTTATTCACATATCATAAATACTAATCCAATTATATCTATTTTGTTGTTGATTAGTACATGTACCATTATTTTTCATTTTTATACCCCCGCTCCAGAGGAGGAGGGGGTATACTGTATTACCTGTGTCCTCATTCCGTAATTCCGTCCATAACAACTTTCTTAAAGCTTTTCTCTGCAATGGTAAATGATACAAACTTGAAATTTTGTCAGAAGCTTTGTGTAGTCATGCCATATTGTGGGATGCATTTTCAGACCTGTCAGGATGCTACTTCCTGTTTACCGACTTAGTCAATTTTTTCATTATTCTTTGCGTCCATCACAACTTTCGTAAAGCTTTTCTCTGCAATGGTAAATAACACAAACTTGAAATTTTGTCAGAAGCTTTGTGTAGTCATGCCATATTGTGGGATGCATTTTGAAACCTGTCGGGATGCTACTTCCTGTTTACCGACTTAGTCAATTTTTAGTTCGCCTCAACAAAGTTGAGGGGGACTATTGGAGTACCCCAGGCGTCCGGGTCCGCGTCTACGTCTACGTCTGCGTCCGCATTTGGGCATATATCTCTGCAACTATGCATGGTAGGATCATCAAACTTTGTATGCAGGTGCATCTTGGGCTATCTCACAGCCTCCAAGAAAATTGGGTCTCTCTGACCCAATTTTTCCGCTTGAACGACTTACATTCAAGTTTACGTCCGAGTTCAGATCTCAGTCACGATACATGGTAGGATCATGTAACCTTGCATATGCATGCATCTCTGATGGTAGGTCAGCATCCAGGCAAAATTAGGACACTTTGACCTATATTTTATGCTTGATTAATTTACATTCAAGTTTTCTGACTAGTTCAGATCTCAGTCACTACACATGGTAGGATCATGTAACCTTGCATATGCATACATCTCTGATGGTTGGTCAGCATCCAGGCACAATTAGGACACCTTGACCTATATTTTATGCTTGAATGATTTACATTCAAGTTTTAGGACGAGTTCAGGTCTTAGTCACTATACATGGTACAATCATGTAACCTGGCATATACATATGACTCTGATGGTAGATCAGCATCCAGTCAAAATTAGGTCACTTTGACCTATATTTTCCGCTTGATTGATTTACATCCAAGTTTTTGAACAAGTTCATATCTCAGTCACTTTACATGGTAGGATCATGTAACCTTGCATAGGCATGCATCCCTGATGGTACATCAGCATCCAGGCAAAAGTAGGTCACTTTAACTTATGTTTTACGCATGAGTGATTTATGTCCAAGTTTTCAGGCATGTTCAGATCTCAGTCACTATACATGGTAGGATCATGTAACCTTGCTTAGGCATGCAAATGTGATTTCAACATCCAGTCAAGATTTTGTTACTGTGACAAAGTGCCATAACGAGGCGAACTCTGTAATCGTTGATTACCTATGTTTCATTATTCTGTGTGTCCGTCACAAATTTCATAAAGCTTTTCTCTGCAATGGTAAATGAAACAAACTTGAAATTTTGTCAGAAGTTTTGTTTAGTCATGCCATATTGTGGGACACATTTTCAGACCTGTCGGGATGCTGCTTCCTGTTTACCAACTTAGTCAGTTTTTCATTATTCTGTGTGTCCGTCACAATTTTGGTAAAGCTTTTCTCTGCAATGGTAAATGATACAAACTTGAAATTTTGTCAGAAGCTTTGTGTAGTCATGCCATATTGTGGGATGCATTTTCAGACCTGTCGGGATGCTACTTCCTGTTTACCGACTGAGTCAATTTTTCATTATTCTGTGTGTCCGTCACAACTTTCGTAAAGCTTTTCTCTGTAATGGTAAATGATACAAACTTGAAATTTTGTCAGAAGCATTGTGTAGTCATGCAATATTGTGGGATGTATTTTCAGACCTGTCGGGATGCTACTTCCTGTTAACCGACTTGGTCACTTTTTCATTATTGTATGTGTCCGTCACAACTTTCATAAAGCTTTTCTCTGCAATGGTAAATGACACAAACTTGAAATTTTGTCAGAAGCTTTGTGTAGTCATGCCATATTGTGGAATGCATTTTCAGACCTGTCAGGATGCTTCTTCCTGTTTACCAACTGAGTCAATTTTTCATTATTCTGTGTGTCCGTCACAATTTTCGTAAAGCTTTTCTCTGCAATGGTAAATAATACAAACTTGCAATTTTGTCAGAAGCTTTGTATAGTCATGCCATATTGTGGGATGCATTTTCAGACCTGTCAGGATGCTACTATCTGTTTACCAACTTAGTCAATTTTTCATTATTCTGTGTGTCCGTCACAATTTTCGTAAAGCTTTTTCTCTGCAAGGTAAATGATACAAACTTGAAATTTTGTCAAAAGCTTTGTATAGTCATGTCATATTGTGGGATGTGTTTTCAGATCTGTCGGGATGCTACTTCCTGTTTATAAACTTAGTCAATTTTTCATTATTCTGTCCGTCTGTCACAACTTTCGTAAAGCTTTTCTCTGCAATGGTAAATGATACAAACTTGAAATTTTGTCAGAAGCTTTGTTTTGTTATCCCATATTGTGGGATGCATTTACAGACCTGTCAGAATGCTACTTCCTGTTTACTGACTTAGTTTAAAATTCATCATCCCCTCCGTCCCTCACAACTTTCATAATTTTCATCATCCCGTCCATCCCTCACAACTTTCATAAAGCTTTTCTCTGCACTTGTAAATGATACAAACTTGAAATTTTGTCAGAAGCTTTATGTAGGCATGCCATATTGTGGGACACATTTTAAGACTGTGGGGTACTACATTTTGTTTACCAACTTTGTCAGGTTATTAGAGACTGGAAGATGAGAGCAGGGGTATTACTACTTAGCATTGGCTCACAGATCCCTTGTTTTTTCAGTCTTCCAAAGCCAGCCAAACCAACCAGAGAACAAGTATTGAAAGCTGCTGATCTTCCCAAATCTTTTGATTGGAGGAATGTAAATGGAATGAATTATGTTTCACCAATCAGAAATCAGAGTAAGTTCACAAATAAATGAAGAAATTTATTTTTAAGGGAGATAACTGTGGAAACTATGATCATATTTTAAAATTCAATTCAAATTCTTCATATGTAACTACCCCATGTTTGGTGGATTCACTTAGAAATGTACAATATTATATACATACTGCCTGTTGTAGAGGGTGTTATACTAGAATATTACACGAAGTAAATATATCACACGAGACATAGTTGAGGGTGATATATTTTCTGAGTGTGATATTCCAGTATAACACCCTCTATACAGGCAGTATGTGTTATATTATACTGAATACACTTGTCAATGTATCACTTATGTAACACAAACAGAAAATATAAAAATATTTACAAAAAAAACCCAAGAAAACAAAACAAACTAGAAGTGGTGCCGTCAGAAATAATGGCCGCCCCTGCACTTCCCTGTTTGACTCAGAAAACAGAGTTCCACTGACAAGCTCACATGTGTCAAAATTGACATCTTGGGCCTTTTATTTGTACCAAGACCACTATCAAAATTGCACATCTGCAGACTACATGCTACAATTTTTTTACAAAATTAAATCCATAAATCCAAAAATGTAGGAGGAGTTCCCCCCGACAAGCTATGTCAAGATTGACATCATGGGGCCTCTTGTTTGCACCAAGACCAATATCAAAAATCCGAAAGCTTATTGCGCATCTGCATACTATATGCAACAATTCTATAACAAAATTAAATCCATAAATTTAAAAATGTAGGAGGAGTTCTACTGACAAGCTCACATGTGTCAAAATTAACAACTTGGGGCCTCTTGTTTACACCCAGACCAATATCAAAACTCCGAAAGCTTATTGCGCATCTGCAGACTATATGCAACAATTCTATAACAAAATTAAATCCATAAATTCAGAAATGTAGGAGGAGTTCCACTGACAAGCTCACATGTTTGTCAAAATCGACATCTTGGGGCCTTTTGTTTGCACCAAGACCAATATCAAAAAGTCTGAAAGCCTTTTGCGCATCTGCAGACTATATGCAACAATTCTATAACAAAATTAAATCCATAAATTCAAAAATGTAGGAGAAGTTCCACTGACAAGCTCACATATGTCAAAATTGACATCTTGGGGCCTCTTGTTTGCACCAAGGCCAATATCAAAAATCTGAAAGCTTATTGCGCATCTGCAGACTATATGCAACAATTCTATAACAAAATTAAATCCATAAATCCAAAAATGAGGAAGGAGTTCCACTGACAAGGTTCATCTAATGGACAGACAGACGGACAGGACCAAAACAATATCCCCACATTTTCTTCAGAAAAGTGCATGGATAAAAAAAACAAAAACAAAAACAAAACAAAATAAAAACAAAAACAAAAAGGAATAAATAAATATAAAACAAATAAAAAATAAATATAAAAATCAAAACTAAAACTATACAAAAACATGCATTTTACAAATTAATGAAACCATTAAAGCATTAAATGTACACAATTTGAAAATTAACTTTGTGATTATTGTTTGCTGCATGAAACTTTACATTCATGTTAATCAATTAATTATTTCAATTACATTATCAATGTAATTCTTAGTCAAGAGGGTGATATATGGACAGGAGGGTGATATATCAAGAGAGGGGTGTTATATCGGGTTGATCTATCAGGGTTGTATATCGGTGCAACCAATGGTTGTCTAGTGTACGGAGCTAGTGAGGAATGATAAAAATAACACATGCTAATTACCCAATAGAAACTATAAAAGATTTTTGTATGAAGTATAATATAATTAGATATTTCAATCCTTTACCATGTTATTACTTTGTTGATATTTTTTTATCTGTGATTCACTCGGCTGTTACATTGTAGGCATGAAGGAAATGGGCTAAAGTGGAGGTTTGAAACAACAAATGATTTGGAAACTTCACAAATTCATAACTGCAGAATTTTTTGAATTTTGAGAGGAATCAAAAGCAGCAATTTTTTTTATCTTTATGTGATATTTTAGTATTAAAGTATTTGTTGCTTTATATTTCAGTGTCATGTGGCAGTTGCTATGCTTTTGGGTCTTTGGCCATGCATGAAGCTCGTATACGTATAATGACCAACGGAACAATGACTCCTGTATTCTCAACACAAGATGTCGTAGAATGCAGTGAATATTCCCAAGGTTTGTAAACAAGTATTATATCTGTAAACCTATTGTAAAGGGACTGTTCATAATATCCAAATTGACAGAGAGGAAAATGAAAATAGCTCTAATAGAATCACATCTTCATTCCTGATTATGGAACTTACACATTAGAACTTGGACTTATAAATTACATGGTCATAAAGAAAGAATTAATACATCAGCTTGTAGATTATAATATTGACAAAAAGAACACAGAAATCTTTATTGTTCTTTATCTGCCCCTTGTTGCGGCATATTGACTTGCAAATGTCCATTGATCTCTTTGTCTGTCCATTAACATAAAGTCTACATTATTCGGCTGAGAATCCCCTCCTACAGTTTTTATGCTAAGAAATGTTAATATTGCAGATTAGAATCTAAAATGTGGTAAGGATTTTGAAAAATTTACACTTTTGGTCATACCCAGTAATAAAGGACTTCATAGTTACAAAGAAACATAATCTGATAGCTAGGTAATTATGTTTAATAAATTATAAACAATACAGACTTTCGAGATAGGAACTCTCATGTAAAGGCAGAAATGGATGCCTGAAATACTGGTAAGTAATAATGACTGGATTCTTGACCTATTGAAATAAACATAATCCACCAACTAGTTATGAAATTAAAGTGTATCTATAATTTTTCCCATATGACAATTTTTTATCTAAATTTTAATCGACAAAAAACAGTTGACCTGAAATGCTACAAATAGAATAACTATAAATCACCCTTACCTCAACAGTGTTTATTAATTAGTGATTCCCTCTCAATGTATTGATGTATTGGTTTTTTTTCGTAAAGTAATAAAACTGTTTAGGGTGCAAACACAACTCAAAGGTCCCTTATTAGGTCTCCTTACTTTCCAACATGGACTATCTATTGGCCTTTGTAAAGAATTGTATCCTACTAGTTTGTTACAAAAATAGTTTTGTATCATTCTATATTTACATTTATCAGGTTGTGAAGGTGGATTTCCATACCTGATTGCTGGTAAATATGCTGAAGATTTCGGCCTTGTTGCTGAATCATGTAATCCATACACTGGTCGAGATGGTAAATGTAAAACTGATCCATCCTGTACCAGACAATATGCAACTAAATATCAGTATATCGGTGGATATTATGGAGCGTAAGTATATTGTTAACGGTTAATGAAGGTTTTAGTCTTGTCACTCAATCATGTAATCCATACACTGGTAAATGTAAAACTGATCCATCCTGTACCAGGCATTATTAAATAGTTATGTAAAATATGTTGCCTATGCAATACAAAATGTTTAGATCAAATATAGATAGGTTAACTGGACAAATACGGCCAAACAGGCCCAATACGGATTTACTGGCTCAATATGGATTTACTGGCCCAATACGGGTTTACTGGGCCAATACGGCCAGGCCCAATACGGACTTCCGGTTCATCAAATCTTCAACAAAATGGCGGCAATATCATGAACAGAACATAATGCCATGTGAATAATCTGCTAGACTGCTACAATGTGAATCAATTGCACATTTTTTATTACGATTTATTTTAAAACGGAAATATAGTTTCATTTCTGGGATCCAATCCCGTATTTCTACATTCAATTTGCAGAAGTTCAAGGACATCAATGACAACGCTGGTTTGTTGACATTCTGAAAAATACTTTGATAGTTCAGTGATGTTTAATATGAAACATCATAGTATTCAAACATGTCAACAATCAGATTTCAACACAAAATGCTACGAAGATCAGAAAAGTAGAACTTTTTCAGGTAACCACCACTTGCTGAATTGAATTTTTTGCATGCATTATAAGTCCTTGGGCTGACAGACATCTCAATGTTTATCCATGTCGTCATATATGAAAAACGCAGTCACAAGTCAAATTTACAAATGTTGGAGACTGTCTCCCATAGCAGAAATACATGAGAATAAACTTGAGGGTAAAGGAAAAGTAAACATAAAAATTGACTGACAAGTCCTTCGCCCATTTTGTTGCAACTGAATCGATAGCATAAAATTCTACATAACTATTTAATAAAGGCGTCATAGAATGTTATTTTTCACATTGGTCCTGTATTATGTCCTCAGACAGTCGTATTGGGCCTCGGACATAATACAGGACCAATATGAAAAATCCCATTCTATAACCCTATAGTATGCTACTAAATATCAATATATTGGTGAATATTATGGAGAGTAAGTTATTGTTAATGGTTTCTGAACTAAAAATCTGGTTATTGAATGTCACAGCCACTCATTTCTTTGATCAAATCCAAATCAAAACATGCCAGTTTAAAAGCTTTATGCAATAAAGAGTGTAGGGAGGAGGGAGTCTGATCCCAGAATTCAGAGAAAATGACTTAAAACTCTAAATTTTGAAGAAAATAGTTTTTTGATCCAGAGTACCCCAAAGTTACAATGCAAATTCAAGGTTCTGTTAAGGTTTAATCCAATAAAATGGCTGATCCTGGCTTCCTGAAAAAGGTCTCTTCCCTTCAAGTGAACATGTATTTAGGGGGTTAGGCACTCCATTTGAAAATAAATAGGATTTCTAATAAACATGATTTTTTGTTAGAAAATTAAAATAAAAGCAATTTAAGTGAAAAAAATTGATAAGTTGATTGTCTCGTTTTTGAGATTCAAGTGATTGAAAATTTGGCGGGATACTGAACTCCTCTGAGTTTTCATAGAATTAACATTAGCACTGTTTGACCATGATTGAATGTGACAGAAAAAATAGAATTCTATGAAATTTTTACAGAATGCTCACAAAGATGTATAAAATGAAAATAACTATAATGGAAAAAAATAAGGGGGTCAGTGGGCAATAAATTATAATGCTTTTAAATGGATAAACCCGAAGATTCTGAAAATCTGACAGAAATCCCAAAACATGAGAAGCGAACCTCCTTAACAGAGTTTTTATAAACTAGGACTCTACTATTGTTTTTAATGTGGGCAGGCAGACAGGTGTCAGTAATTGGTTTCCGAAGGATAACTTAACTTAAAAAGCTAACATCTGATTAAAATGATACATGTACTTTAAATATATTATTGGCTACTAAAAGTGGATAAACCCTACTGACTTTGGATATTATTGGTCAAAGGTCAAGGTCATGCTGACTGAAAAAAGATTGAAAATGTAAGAAGTAATTGGTTTCTTGATAAAAATTCAGGACTGTTGGATTCAGTTGAAATGAAACATTGTTGGGTACCAGGAGAGAAAGAACTCTATAGGCTTTGAAGAAGGATCGCGGTCACATTGAAAATTAGGTGTCTCTGACCTATAATTTCCGCTTGATTGCCTTTCATTCCTTTTATGTTGGAGTTTGTATCAAAGATGCTGTACATGATATAATTATCTAACCTTGCATGTGCATCCAACTTTGGTGGTTGGTGAGCATCCAGGCAAAATTAGGTCACTTTGACCTATATTTTCTGAATAATTGACTTACATCCAAGTTTAAGTTTTGAGTTCAGATCTTAGTAACTGTACATGATAGGATCATCTAACCTTACATGTGCATGCATCTTTGGTGGTAGGTCTGCATCCAGGCAAAATTAGGTCACTTTGACCTATATTTTCTGCATGATCAACTTACATTCAAGTTCAGATCTCAGTCACTGTATATAGTAAGATCATTTATTTACCATGTATGTGCATGCATTGGGAATGGTAAGTCAGCACCTTGCAAAAGTGGGTTGCTGTGTCTACGAGCCATAAAGAGTCGAACTTTGTAATCCTTGATTACCTATGATAAAAAACATCAGTATATATGATATAACTAATATATACATGATATAGTTGATAAGATAAGAAGTATTCCTATTCCTTTTTAAAATGCTTGGGATTAGGGATTTTATTAGTTTCATTGTATTAGAGGTTGACTACACTTTGGAAAGGTTATGTAAGCGAGTCCATGCAACTTCATACACATGCGAAAAGACATACATTTTATATCAATAATGTATACAGATCATCCCATTTAATAAGTTGTTAAGAGATTTGGTTTTACAAAAACGAAAGTAAATCTGCAGTACTTTATTGAATTAACAACATCCAGGCAGCCAATATTAGCCAGTTATGATATACTTTAAAGTTCAGTTAATTGTAATCTGAAATATGAATTGAAATCTGATTTTTGTTTGAAGCAGTTGTTAAGTAATTTTCTATGTAAAAATGAGATAAAAAAGTCTTCTATTTGCGTTTGCTTTTCTCACTTTTGCTTTTTATACAAAATCTGTGTTACAGGTATAGAAGGAAAAAATGATGAATTTTCATTAGATTTATCAATATAAAGAATAAATTTTCTGTTTACTGATTGGCTATTTTGAATTAATTTTCTGGTTACTGATTGGCTGTTTTGATGTTTTGTAGATGTAATGAAGAACAAATGATGATTGATCTTGTCAACAATGGGCCAATGGCAGTAGCTTTTGAAGTTTACCCTGATTTTGAACAGTATAAAGGCGGTATTTATAAACACACAGGACTAACAAGTGGATATAATCCATTCGAGATTACAAACCATGCAGTGTTATTGGTGGGATATGGCATGGACAGTATGTCGGGAGATAAATATTGGATTGTCAAAAATAGTTGGGGAAAAGAATGGGGAGAAAATGGTTATTTCAGAATTCTTAAAGGTGTAGACGAGTGTGCCATAGAAAGTATAGCTGTCCAGTCTTTTCCAATAATGTAACATTATTTTGTTGAGATTTTTTATTAAATTTTATATTTTTACTTGAAAATAAAATATTTTTCATATTTATGTTCGTCTTTCAGTTGTAATGAAGAATTGATGATGGAAGAATTGGTGAACAATGGACCTATATCAGTATCTTTCATGGTGTATGAAGATTTTCAGCACTATAAAGGTGGCATTTATCAACACACAAAATTAACAAGTGGTTTCAATCCATTTGAAATAACCAATCATGTGGTTTTAATTGTGGGATACGGCCAGGATGCAATGACGCAGAATAAATACTGGATTGTCAAAAATAGCTGGGGTACAGAATGGGGTGAAAATGGATTTTTCCGAATCATGAAAGGAGTTGATGAATGTGCCATTGAAAGTATTGCAGTTCATGCTTCTCCAATTTTTTAAGCTATTAATGACATACTCAAGTGAAAGTGCCATAGCCATGTAATCTTACAAAATATTAATAGATTTTTGATTCTACATATTCTCTCTGTGATATTTCAAATGTTCCTGCATAATTTACAATAAAATTTCATAAAATTTATTTTTGTTTTTAAATTTCTATATTAATAATTTACTTTTGACTTTACCATAGCATTTTGTTGCTATCATCATTGCCGTGTGTATTTTTGCATCATTTTGATGGGGATGTTGAAAGAAATATTTTTTAAAATGTGTCATATAACCTAAAGAGTAGTAATTTTAGTCATAACAAGAGGCTCTCAAGAGCCTGTATCGCTCACCTGGACCATGGCTGACATAGATAAAAGGCATTTCCAATAGGAAAAACAAAACATAAAATTTAGCAGAATATTTTTTTTTTCTGAAATTACAGTATTCTTGTTTGGTTTCCATGGCAACAGAAAGATCCACCATCCATTACAAATCATAAGAGAACACCATTCAAAAAAAATTTGGGCAGGGGTTCCCCTTATAATCAAGGCAATACATATGCTGAAATTGAAACATTCAGACCACAATTCAAATAAAAATTCAAAAATTTGGGCAGAGGTTCCCCTTAAATTAATAGGGCCAATGTAAAAACTATGTTCCAGATGGTGGCCATCTTGGATGAGGTATGGATCTGCCAGATACAATTTTTGGATGGGACCACCTAAGGACCATTGTGGCTTAGTTTGGTTCTAATTGGACTGGTAGTTTCTGAGAAGAAGATCTTTGAATATATTTTCCACAGGGTCCAATGTTAAAACTATGTTCCCCGCTTGCGGCCATCTTGGATGAGGTACAGACCTGTCGGATACCTTTTTTGGGAAAGACCATCTCAGGACCATTGTGACTAAGTTTTGTTATCATTGGACTGGTAGTTTCCGAGAAGAAGATCTTTGAATATCTTTCCCTTAGGGTCTAATGTAAAAACTATGATCCCCGCTGGCGGCCATCTTGGATTAGGTACGGACCAGTGAGTGTCGGATACCTTTTTTGGAAGGGACCATCTAAGGACCATTGT
>MJUU01043250.1:27303-43259 GCA_002080025.1 Modiolus philippinarum
AAGTAAGTATTCATTGTGCATCATTCTTTAACTTTTATATTTTATCTTTTAACTTTTGTCTTTGTATTTTTGTTTTTATGTGCTTAAAATAAACGTGGCGGAAAAAACGCGTATGATTGAATTATGACAACAGATGGCGCTAGTGTTTCTGTGACAGCTTTTCATCCACCAGCAGATTCGTCCACGAACGGGACGTTTTAGGGACATCATATATATTATTATGTATTTCAAAGACAATTTTTGGTATGATGCAAACAAAATGACATTTTTAAGACGGTGAAATAAAATAAGTGAGGGTGAAACGGGGGAAAATAAAAGGGGGTCGTTCATGATTGGAAGCGATAATACTTTACTAAAAATACCTCTTAGCCCAAAATACGGGTGTGACACGGGAAACACTGAAAAAAACATCTTGGATGGGGAAACAGGGTTTTTAAGAGTCTTTGTTAAATCTCCCCTCGGGAAAGTTGAGAAAAAAATGATGAATTTCGGGAAAGGGCCCCATACAGCATAAGTTTTTAAGCCGTGATGGAAAAAACTCTAATTTAGTAAAGGGGAAAGGCGAGACCCACTTGATTTTCGGGACTACTGGATTTCTCATTTGTAACAACGGAAAATCGGATAACCCCTATTTTAAGGCCACAAATTCGAAATGGAAATACCCATTTGGATACCTAAATACAGGCATGTTTTTAACCACGGAAAATCACGATTTTCAGTCCAAAATAAAACAGGATTGGCAAAAATTGGTTTCTTGGATAGGTAAAAAAAACAAAGTTTATGACACTTGATCATTTGTACGTGAATCAGAAATGAGCAAGCAATATGGGCAGTTAATTTACACATCGTATTCTTTTAAATTTTCGAACACGGCTTTAGGGAAACTGGGTATTCTATGAGTTCCAAGCTAGTTTATAGAAGTTTACAATGGCAAGGGTCATATTACAGCCTTCAGTGGTCAATTAGTAGATTTTGGATAAATTTTATCAAAATTTGCTTTGTTTCCCTGTTAATTTATTTGTAATGAGGTTGAAAATGTGCCCTAATTCGCGTCTTTAATCACAAAATTCCACCAATTTATTGACATGAACAGTTCTCCAAGAGCCCAGAACTGAAGCCCGGAGCCCAGTGAGTGGAGCCTTGAGCTCTAATGTTGGAAACCGGAGCCCTTGTGTTGGAGCCCGGAACCATAGTATTGGAGTCCTGATCCCTTGTGCTGGAGGCCGGAGCCCTATTGTTGGATCCCGGAGCCCTTGTGTTGGAAACCGGGCCCAACGTTAAAAAAAATTCAAATCCGGGACCCAGAACCCAATTTTATTCCCCATCAATGTAATTAGTTATCAGAACTTTCCGGTTTTTGTCAAAATGTTAACACAAAATGTGTCTATTCAGAATTAAAATTATTTCCTTGAAGGAAATTAGCTTTTGCACAGAAATCTCTGTTCTATAAATGGCTTAAAAAATTTTGGGGAAAACTACGCTATTTCTTTTTTGTCAAGAGCAAATTACTCTCAAAACTCGCCATATTCACACAGAATTATAAAGAGTCTTGCTGCGGTTAAACCGGGATGCGGGGTTGGCTTTGTTGTAAACGGAAAGCGGGACAGCTTTTTAGTGAGCGGGAAAGGGATCATCGAAAATAAAAATGCATAGGGAAACGGGAAATGATGTCAGAACTGGGAAAAGGTTGCTTTTAAAGAGTGTAAAATATTTCCCGTCCCATTAATGCACCTGGTGACTATAAAATTCTCGTGTATTGACATTATTGAAAGAAAATTTCAGGCTACCGGAATTTTAAACAGTTTTAAATAAAGATTGGTTGGCGAGACCAGTATGATTTTAGAGACGTCGGGATTTTCCATTTTTCAAATTCGGGAAATTAGATAACTCCAATTTGCAGATCACGAATTGAGAATGAAAATACCTAGCCCTGCTAGACCAGGGGGTGGTTTGGGGGGTCGTGTCGTGTCGCCGATTTGTACCATACTATGCAATGTTGTATAACTAGATTCACACCACAAAAAGAACCCTATTTAGGGATTAAGTTGGTGCAATTTAACATGTAACCAGTTGGAAACTTCATACAGCCATGCCGAGCTTTCCCAAGCAAAGGGATCGCTTTTCCAATTATTCAGCGATTTCAACTAAAAATTGAAACTGCGTTATCAAGCTGATATACATTTGTCATAAACTTTCGAGGTGTCGTTTCTGTGGCAATTGTCATTCACACCAGCAGCTAAGAAGTCTACAGCAAAGCTAGTCGAAAAGGACGCTAAATCTCCTCAAAAGACAAAAAAACTACCACACAAAAGAAAGTCAAGAAACCAAAGAAGAAGTGAAGTCAGAAGTTTATCTCTTACATATGCAGACAAAAATCCTTGTAAGGGCTTCTAAACTTCTCAAAAAAGAATATTTATAGTTGTTATATCAGCAATTTTTAAAGTCAAAAACAGCTTTTCCCTCTGTATATAGTGTATTTTCTCTTTCTTACTAATTCCCNAGCACAGAACATAGTTTATTTTGGCCCTATGGGAAATTCACATAAAAAACATGGCCACCATGCAGAACATCGAAAACCCTGCTTCAGCATTTTGTCAGGTGAGCGATACAGGCTCAGTGTCTGAGCCTCTAGTTTTCAGTGTTTCCCGGGTCACACCAGTTGTTGGGGTTAAGCTTCCAATCATGAACCCTTCAAGTTTTCCCGGCTTCATTCTCACTTAAATGGAAAGGCTTTTTTATTTCACCCACTTAGATGGAAAGGCTTTTTTATCTCACCGTCTTAAAAATTGCATTTTGTTGCATCATATTAAAAATTGTCTTTGAAATACGTAATAAAATATATGATGACCCTATAACGTCCCGTTCGTGGACGAATCTGCTGGTGGATGAACAGCTGTCACAGAAACACTAGCGCCATCTGTTGTCATAATTCAATCATACACGTTTTTTCCGCCACGTTTATTTTAAGCACATAAAAACAAAAATACAAAGACAAAAGTTAAAAGATAAAATATAAAAGTTAAAGAATGATGCACAATGAATACTTACTTTGAACATTTCTCTTTCAAATTATAAAACATGAAATTTTTCGAAATTAACACGGTAGATATAATGTCGTGAAAGAAGAATTTAGAACTTAACGAACAAAGCATAGAAATGGGAACATTTAAAGAAAGAACATAAAATATAACAAATTGAGTTTTAGAAACAATAATATAAAATATAAAAACTGCAGAAGTCGGGATGAAATAGGAACATTTAAAGAAAGAATATAAAATATGATAAATTAATATCCTAGTATCTATAATATAAAATATAGAAAATGCAGAATTATGGATAAGGAAAGTGAAAACAATAAATAGAGAAGATAAAATTTACAGCATAGAATTTCTCTGGTGGCAGAAATCCCCCTCCATAGCTTAAAACTTGGCTTTCATAAATAGACCTTTGCTGTTTCCCCGATATCATTTTTTAAGATTTGAATTTTATCCAAGATGACCACAAGTGAGGAACTTAGTTTTTATACCCCGCCACACGAAGTGGTGAGGTATTATGTGATACCCTCAGTAATGTGTCCGTCCGTCCGTCCATCCCCCGAAAGGTTTCCGACTGATAACTTGTGAACGAAATAACACAAGGTCTTCAAACTTGGTATGCAAGTTGTTTATCACAAAACTCAGGTCAAGTTCGATATTGGGTTCAGAGGTTCAAGGGGTTCTGGAGTTATGTCCCATGAAACTTTGAAATTTTGCGAATTTTAGGGTTTCCGACTGATAACTTTTGAATGAAATAACACAAAGTCTTCAAACTTGGTATGTAAGTTGTTTACCACAAAACTCATGTCAAGTTCGATTTTGGGTTCAGAGGTCCAAGGGATTTTTATGCCCCCGCCATTAGGCAACGGGGGCATTAAGTTTTACCCTTTTCAAGTCCGTAACTCGTCTACTTCCTGTTTGACGACAACTTTGATTTTTTTCCATTATAACCATATATTGAAATTTTTCGTCAAGGATTTCTCAGCTTGTGTATGCAGTAATGATTTGATATTTGGTCTGAAGCTTTAGTATGATGAGTTGTACTGTGTCTCCTCTTTCCAAGTCCGTAACTCATCCACTTTCTGTTTGACGACAACTTTGATTTTTTTCCATTATAACCATATATTGAAATTTTTCGTCAAGGATTTCTCAGCTTGTGTATGCAGTAATGATTTGATATTTGGTCTGAAGCTTTAGTATGATGAGTTGTACTGTGTCTCCTCTTTCCAAGTCCGTAACTCATCCACTCTCTGTTTGACAACAACTTTGATTTTTTTCCCATTATAGCCATATATTGAAATTTTTCGTCAAGGATTTCTCAGCTTGTGTATGCAGTAATGATTTGATATTAGGTCTGAAGCTTTAGTATGATGAGTTGTACCATGTCTCCCCTTTTCAAGTCCGTAACTCATCTACTTCCTGTTTGACGACAACTTTGATTTTTTTCCATTATAACCATATATTGAAATATTTCGTCAAGGATTTCTCAGCTTGTGTATGCAGTAATGATTTGATATTTGGTCTGAAGCTTTAGTATGATGAGTTGTACCGTGTCTCCCCTTTTCAAGTCCGTAACTCATCTACTTCCTGATTGACGACAACTTTGATTTTTTCCCATTATAGCCATATATATTGAAATTTTTCGTCAAGGATTTCTCAGCTTGTGTATGCAGGAATGATTTGATATTTGGTGTGAAGCTTTGGTATGATGAGTTGTACCATGTCTCCCCTTTTCAGGTCTGTCACTCATCTACTTCCTGTTTGCCGATATCTGTATGGCGGGGGCATGCGTGTCCCGTGGGCACATTTTCTTTTATTGAGTTATGATCCCTTAAGACTTTGAAATTTGGCAAATTTTAGGGTTTCGTACTCATAAATTGTGAATGAAATAATATACTGTCTTCAAACTTGACATGTAAATTGTTTACCACAAAACCCAGGACAAGTATAATTTTGGGTTCAGCGGTACACAAAGTTCTGGAGTTATGCCCCCTACACATAGTTTGGAGTTATGCCCTTTTCTTATAGTTTGGAGTTATGCCCCTTCTAACTCAGAAATTTTGTGAAACATGGCAGGGTATCATGTAATGCACCATTACTATTTTTCATTTGTCTCTAGATTGTCAAGTTTATATTTTTTCTCATTTTGTTTTTCAGTGTCTTCATGAAACGGGTATTTTAAGACTTTGATTTTATTACATAGAATATCAACTTTATTTTTTTCCTTATTTTGTTTTTCAGTGTCTTCATGAGACAGGTCTCCATCATTTACGACTGTTAATTTTACTATGTAGAATATCAGCTTTATGTTTCCTGCCTGTATGGTTGTTATTTGACTTCAGAAAAATCATCTCTACAGATGTTCTCGTAAGTATCCAATCGATCATACATCCAATCTATCATACATGTAATATCTCCCGGACCCTACAGGAGTCTCCAGTTTTCAAGCCCTGAAATATGTCTCCCGCATTTGGCTGTAAATTTCCTCATATTTGGTTTGTTTTTAAAAAAATGGGAAAAGTAACAGTTATCAATTGTATAATGCCTGTAAGTCAGCTGCACTTGGTTAATTTCTCATTAAACACTCCCCAGTCAGTCAACATGCAAATCATGGCAAATTTTCTGACTCTTTACATGACTTGGAGAACTAATTCTGCACTGTCTAGACCACAATGGTTAAGCATCAAACATACAATGTAAATGGGATTGGATACCAGGTTTAACCTGAATCATCTTCCTATAGAACTGGTGATGTCTGTGATCAGAAGTTGACTGGCTTTTGCCACCTTATTCATTAAGATATGTTTCATGTTTGATCTTGTACACATTATGTACTCATTTTGACATTTTAATAAGTTCAAGAGCAAAGGTCATCCACTTAATCGACCAGGAAAAAATTTCCCACATTGACCACTCAATCTCCTGTTTTTTTTAGGAAGATCTGCATTGACCAGCTGACCATATCACAATTATGAATCTATCAAGTAAAAATGGTCACAATACAGCAGAACAGCTGGTATAAATGAATTATTTTGTAGTCATACCCTCCATAAATAGATTGAGGCTCCTTGAGCTAGCCTGCAGATTAGCAGCAAGTACTCTTAGATCCATCTTTCAAAATTACATTTTGTCTAATTTCTGTGTTGCCTGCACTTAGTGCAGGATCGACACATAGGGATCACTATCCGTCGTCTTGCGTCCGTCCATCTGTCTGTCTGTCCAAAATTTTTACCATTATCCGCAACTCCTCCTTAACAGCTGGGTACTTTTCAACAAAATTTGCAGGAATGCTTCAGTATATATTTTCCATTTTAAGAGGAGGTCTTTGTGTCATTATTCTAATTGTATTGGGTTTTATTCGTATGTTTATTATACTATAGAGAAACCGGATAGAAAAGGGGGAGGTTTGGGTACCCATAAACTTGTGTAATCTCACTGCTAGCTTTTGCCAATGCAAGTACCAAGTCTGGCTATCCTGAGTTCATATTGTTGTTTACATTTGTCTTTTGTCTTTTATTTCTGTTTTAGTTGTGCGGTTCCCTTTTTAGTTGTGGGGTGGGGTGGGGGCATATAGTTTTTGTCCTGTCTGTCTGTTTGTCTGTGCATCCAAACTTTAACATTGGCTATAACATTTGAACTATGTAAGGTAGACTTTTCATAAGTGTATAGGTCTAGTCAAGAGGAACATAAATATGCAAAAAAAAAAATAGGTCAGGTCAAAGGTCAAGGTCACAGAGGTTAAAAAGGGGCGAAATTGGCTGTTTTCACATATTTGACTGTAGAATTCTTATTATTTATCCTATTGAGACGGAGTTTGTTTCATGTTATTGCTAATAAAATTGTACAACTGTAGTATGCACATAGATTTGAGTGTAGCATTTACCCTTTTTGAGAAACAAGAGGCCCAAAGGGGGACAAACGGAAAAAATGAATTTTTAAATTTTTCGTTGGATCTTGATGCAGTATTTTTCTGTAGGTTTCTTAAAGCATGTTTAAACAGGTACTTTTAACAATTAAATCCATTTCAACAATCAAGAGGCCCAAAGGGGCTTATCTGTTTCAGAATAAAGGGGTTAAATTTGGTGTTTTAATGGTAATAAACAACTTTTGAACTATGTAAGATATACTTTTAATACTTGGCAAGTGTATAGGTCTTGTCAATATGAACATAAATATGCAAAAAATTAGGTCAAAGGTCAAGGTCACTGTGGTTAAAAGGGTAAAATTGGGTATTTTCATATATTTTACTGTAGAATCTGGGGGCATATGTAGTGTTTCACAAACACATCTTGTTTAACAATATTATTTATTTACACAAATGTAAAGGAAGTTGAAGCCTCACTTTCAAACATTTGAAAAATTCATTAAACTCAGATTTAAGAAAATTTTATAATCAACTAATTTTCATTGTATCCATCTATCTATATGAATATATGAAATTAAAATGACCATACATGTGATAGCTCCCGGATCCTGCGGGAGTCTCCCGTTTTTAAGCCTGAAATTTGTCCTCACGGATTTGGCTGTAAAACTCCCGTTTTTGGTTGTTAAAAATAATGTGAAAAGTAAACTGTTTTGTACCCTATAATGCCTGTCAATCAGTTGCGCTTGGTTGATTTCTTATTGAATTAAAGGTAATTAATGATATTTTGTTGTTTTAAATAATCACAGGTGTCATTTATAGCCTCCAGCAACATGGCCATGATTTAATTATCGTCAAGTTGTTTTACGAGTCACCATGTTAACATAAGTCAAAGTGGCATGTGAGAAAGCCCAGTTAAAGAATTTAGGACATGTAATACACATATATTAGACAATTAACTGTTTGTTTAATGTTATAAGCCCTGATATTCATAATTTCAAGACGTAAAACAGACAAACAAGATGGTAAAATTACGAAATTGATGCCCAGAGTTATTCCCCTTAGAGTGTGTATAACATGGACCAAAAAAAACTCTCAGGTGCTATTTATAATTAAAATCATCTATCAATTCTTCAGAAATGAAAAGTTATATCAGTTTTAAGAATTTTCATAGGATTTTACTATATATTGTTTAAATATTTGCAAATTTTAAAATATTAGTATACTCAATTAGAAACACTAATATATCATAAGTAAAAGTAATTGGAATAAGAGTTTTCCAACCCTGAGCTTCCTGATCTGTTTAAAGCAATGTCAGACGGAATGGAGAATTGGAGAAAGTGTTGAGGCTATATAAGTACCCTCTATTGATAACTGGAAATGTAAATGATAAGCAGTTGACAAATTAGCCTAGTTAATCATAGAAATATGTTTCATGTTTGATCTGTTTCATTTTATGTACTCATATAACACATTAAGAACCATCGAAGAGTAAAAATCGTCCCCTTAAACCGTCCTGAAAAAAAATCTCCCTCATTGACCCCTCAATCTCCTGGTTTTTGGAGGGAGATCTCCTGCATTGGCATCTTGACCTTATCACATGTATGAATGACTGTCTCATTTACAATGTACTAGATTTACTGTGGTCATCCATATTTATCTATATAATATTCACAATTTCACCAACTTTTCCCTTGTTCTTATAAATAATAAATGCTNCGTATAGAAGGCTAAATTTCCTGCCCCTACCCATTTCTCCAATTTTCCAGTGGCAGTCAAAAGTCGATGCCCAGGTTGTCCCTTCCACCTTTATTTCTTTCTTCTGATACTTTCAATTTTTTGAATTGATTAACTTGTTCTCGTCCTGATATAGCTGAAATATTGCTCATTGGACGTTAAACTCTAACTAATCAATCAATCAAACACATCTTGTTTAACAATATTACTTATTTACACAAATGTAAAGGAAGTTGAAGCCTCACTTTCAAACATTTGAAAAATTCATTAAACTCAGATTTAAGAAAATTTTATAATCAACTAATTTTCATTGTATCCATCTATCTATATGAATATATGAAATTAAAATGACTGTCTCATTTACAATGTACTAGATTTACTGTGGTCATCCATATTTATCTATATAATATTCACAATTTCACCAACTTTTCCCTTGTTCTTATAAATAATAAATGCTACATTATTTGTTAATTAAAATAAAATTTGTCATTAATTAACGATTAATGTTTTCCAGTAAATTATTCATGTTATACAAGGACATTATCACTTGTTGTTCTGTTATTCATAATTTATTTTGTAGCAACTTGTACCAGCAGTCAGGTTCAACAACAGTTAAACAATTATGTGTAGTACTACACAGACCTTGACTTCATGATAAAAATGATCACAAAAGGAACATCCGACTGACAGGCATAAAATGTTCAAGCAAAATCATTGGGTTCATCATATTTAAATCGTTTTTCAAAGCGAATTGTACCTGTCTGAATAATCCAAACTGATACATATAACCTTTCTTTTTATAGGTACCTTTCTAACATGGTCCCAAAAGATTTTCAAGGATTCCTCAAAACAATGGCAATTTCCACAGTTACAATGGTCTGATTCCAGTAAGTTGGGTTTGGCAACTACGCCAGAAGATGTGCATGAAGTAATATGGTTGTTGCCCAAAATTTAGGGTTAGATAACTGAATTTTGAATGTTTTTTTTAGAAAAAAGAGGGGAGGAAGCCTGTCAGCACATGTGCTCCTAAACAAAGACTTGGATTTTAATGAAATATAGCACAGTTGTCGTATACAACCTGAATGTGTCTTGAAGTGATTTGGCTGCTGCCCAAAATTTGGAAGGGGAGATAATTAGTCTTTGAATATTTCCTGAAAAAAGGTGAGAAACCTTCTTAGTGCATGTCTTTTAAATGGCTGCTTGGATTTTGATGAAATGTTTCACAGTTGTTTTATGCTACCTCAAGATGTGAATTAAGTAATATGGTTGCTGCTTAAAATTTTGAAGGAGAGATAATTCAACTTTTTAATATTTTCTAAAGAACAGGGAGTTACCTTTTCAGCACATGTCCTACTAAACGGCTGTTGGGATTTTGATGAAATGTTACAGTTATAGTATACAATTTGAAGATGTGCATGAAATTATATGGTTTCTGCTCAAAAATTAAAAGGGGAGACAATTCAACTTTGAATATTTTCTGGGAAACTAGAGTGGGAGACAAGCACATGTCCATCTACCAGCTAATGAGTGCTTTGATGTTGATGAAATGTTACAAAGTAAAAGTATACCATCTGAACATCTTCATGGAGTAATATGGTTGCTAATTAAAATTTGAAGAGTTGCAACTTTGTATACATATGAAAAAGAAAGGAAATGGGGTAAATGTCAAGGAGACAACATCCCATATCCAGGTTAAAATGACCCAAAACAAAGCATCTAGGGTCACCATATGGTCTTCAACACAGTGAGGAACCTCACACCATATAAAATTTTATAAGAAGACACGGACTTGTAAGCCAATCACCAACATATTCCTGACTTGGGACAGGCGCAAAAACATTTGTATTTGCTGGAAAAAAGGGAGAGGTATATCATTGTGTCTATACTTGTATTGTGTCCATTTGTTCTTAAATTTGCCATTGCCATATTGATTCAGGGTTTTTTTTTTATTTATCACATTGGCTATAGGGGGAAGGTTTGGATCCAATAAAACTAGTTTAACCCCGCCGCAGCAGGTTTGCGCCTGTCCTAAGTCAGGAAATTTATTAAGCCTTTGTGTGTCCTTGTCTGTTTTCTAGTTAGTTCACTTTATGTCTATGGGAGTCTAGGATGATGTTTATTTCGCTGAACTTGATTACTCTTTATTTAGGGGCCAACTCCGACCTGCCATTGGGTGTGGGGTTTCCTCACCGTTCATTGAAGATCTTATGGTGGCTTTGAGTTGTTATTACTCCCTTTTGGTCGTTGTCTCTTTGACACATTCCCCGTTTCCCTTCTTTTTCCTATTCAATGAGCAGGGGTGTAACTGGCGGCCATTGGAGACAGCTCTAGTTTTTCATGGCCAGCTCTGAAGTTTGTAATATTAACATGTGCAGTTTTTGATTTCAGGTGAAGAGTTGCCAAGCTGCACAATATATATGTTTGACAAAAACAGCATATTACGTAAGCCCACACAAAATTAATTAATTGGTTCTCAGGCCATTTTTTATTTAAAATGATGAGGGAGGGAGGTGATTTTTTTTTATCTTTTTATTTGCAAAAAAATAGATGAGGCAGCTTTTTACATTGTAAAAACCACCAAAAATGTAGTGAGGGAGGTGATTTTTTATTTTTATTTTATTGAAATGGCAAAAAATAGGGTCAATGAGGGGCTTTTTTCAAGCCTCTAACTAGATGAGGGAGGGCCTGTGAACCAATAAATTATTTTTTTATGGCCTAAACAGTTACAATTTATGATTACAGGTTGGTGTTTGGCAGGTTTTAATATCTGATTAGTTATTATTTATTTCAGGAGAGCAGTTTATTACATTAATGTGTGGAATTTATAATTTCAGGTGGAGGGTAAATCTGTTTCTACTCCAGTCTTGTTATTGTTTTTTGATGGACTATTTAGTATGTTACAAAATGTGTTTGCATTTACCGTCCTTGCCATGGTAACAACATTAAGTTACGCTGTAGCTAATGCCACTAAACGTGTGGTTATTATTGGTGCATCTCTAGTCTTTCTACAGAATCCTGTTACTGTGACAAATTTTATTGGCATGATGATTGCTATATTTGGTGTTCTAGTCTACAATAAGGTAAGCAAGGACAACTTTTATTAAGGGAAGGGGCTTTGTAAATGTAGATAAAATGACAGTTAGACTGAACTTTTGGCTGTTCAGAAGAAAAGGGGTGTTATATAGCTGTTTACAAGATGCTATGATATAATTCATTTGTTTTAAGAGTTAAAATTTCATCTTATGTAAAGGATATAAGTTCCTGACATCTGTCCTTATTTTTTATTACCATGGAAACAATAATTGATTGAAACTTCTTGCCCATATATACATTGAAGTTGTGTGAACTGTAGGGTATGGTATAAATACAAATGAACTTTAAAGCAACAGAAAAAGGAAGTTTATTAGCTAACCATTCATAATAATTTATTATTTGGTATACTTTTAAAATACTTCATTGGCATGGGGTAAGATTTTAATAAAAATATTATATATTTTAAATCAAATTCAAATTTTTTATTATTATAACCGCAAAATTATTTTTGGCGGTCGTATATTGGTATGGTGCTGTCGTCGTTGTCTTGTCAATAACTTAAGCTCCAGTAGATCAATCCATATGAAATTTGATAATAATGTTCTTTGGTACAAAAGGAAGGCTTAGAGTTTTGGTCATTGTGACCCCACCCGTTTTTAAAAAAGGGGCCAAAAAGTTTTAAATCGGGTGTTTTCACATACTTGTCCGTGGAATCTTTATTATTAATCTGATTTTGATGGGTTTTTTTTTCAGTGTGCCCCTGAGGAAATTTCCAATCAGTAATATGCCAACGGATTTCATGTACCATGTACCGTTTCCGAGATAAATGGGGGCCCAAAAGGGGTGAATCCAAAAAAATATTTTTTGAAATTTTGTGTCCGATTTTGATGCAGTTTTTCAATGAATTGCTTAAGAAAAATTAACACAGGGCTCTGCTATTAGATTTTTGGTTACTTGTTTCCTTATCTAGCTGTGAGGGGCCAAACGGGGCCAAATGCAGATTACCTAAATTTTTATTTTTAAACCGAGTTGGATGGGATTTTTTTCTTTAAATTTCTCTTGATATAAGCTTTCAGTAGTATGTCAACGGATTTGGCTTAGCTATTAACGTTTTTGATCTATAAGGGGTCAAAGGGGCCAAAACTGTAAATTTGCAGATTACCTGAAATTTTTATTTTTCATCGGATTTCGATGGGATTTTTTTTTAAGGATTCCTCTTGATATAAGCTTTTGGTAGTATGTCAACGGATTTGGAGTAGCTCCTACAGTTTCCAAGCTATAGGGGTTCTAAGGGGCAAAAACTGCAAATTTGCAGATTACCTAAAATTTTAATTTTTCATCGGATTTCAATGGAATTTTTTCTTTGGGTTCCTCTTGATATAAGCTTTTGGTAGTATTACAAAAGATTTAGCATAGCTCTTACCATTTCCGAGCTATAAGGGTTCAATGGGGCAAAGCTTCAAATTTGCAGGTTACCTGAAATTTTTATTTTTCATCAGATTTCGATGGGATTTTTTTCTTTGGATTCCTCTTGGTATAAGCTTTAAGTAGTTTGTCAATGGATTCAGCGTAGCTCTTACCGTTTCCGAGCTATAAGGGGTCAAAGAGAAACCATAAAGAGACATAAGGGCTAATTTTCATTTTCCCTAGTTTGTGTCTAGCTGATTACTGGGTCAATCTCCTTATTATGTCCATGTAATTATTGTGTCAAGCTCTTTAGTATGTCCACACTCACTTTCAATTACACTTGTTCAAATTTCAGTGGTCGACATGCTGCGCTCTGCATAGCCCTTTATTTTTATTTTTATTTCTATTTTAATCATCAGGGAATACTAATTTTATCTTTATTTGCAAAGTCAAGAACTACACCTGAAGGAAATTAGGCATTTACTTTATTAGAGAGATCATTTTCCTCAGTCATGTACACAATTTAACACCATAGACATATGCAGGGGTTAAAATGTAATATTTTGTCATTCAATTTGCACTTAAAATTGGAGACAAATGTTTATATTTTTACCCTGGGAAAGGGTTTATGAAAATACATAGTGTACATGGCTGAGGAAGGTGATCAATTGAACTTTCAACCCTTTATTTTTTTCTTTTGTATGAATTTTCAAAAGCAATGAAAAATAAAAATTAAACTGAGCAATTATACATCAGTGAAATTATTAACCATCATGTCAGAAATTGTAACAGTTTTTTTGTATTTTGATTTTTAGGCTAAAATCAACCAAAACCAAAGAAGCAAAAAGGATCTTCCTCTTGTTCTTAGCATCCCTTATTTCGATGCTCAAATTAAAAACAGTTTGCCACAGACAAAATATATTTCTGATTTATTAAGCAATGAATGTAATGAAATTAAATGTCTTCATGATTTAAGTCAGAAAAAAGAACTTTCTATACATAAAACTGAAGAAAACAAAATAGGGATTTTTGGACATGCAGATTTGTACTTGTAAATCAAAGTGAGTGTTTACAAGATTAATTGCAACTATTCTGGATTTTTCTCATACTTCTTGCTTTTGGAATTTTAAATTGGATTATGTTAAACAGGGGGATGGGGTTAAGTCATTCACAGAAAGTCTTTGAAAAATCATCAAAAAATGACAGTAAAGTTGGCATATTGGTATGTATGTGCACTTCTGTGTTCAAGTTATCCTGACTTTTGTTTGTATTAGTAGTTTCTGCTTTTAATCATATATATCTTTATGGTATGATGCAGACTGTAGTCATGTCGATGGCCCATCCTGAAGTAAGATGACTGGGTTGTCACAAGCTCTTTACAACAAAAAATTAATTAAAACTATTTATTTTTATAATTCATAAAAGTGACCATGACAAAACATCTGGGATATTTAGAAAAGGGATGGGGGCTTTGTTTGTTTATGCATTAAACATTTCTGGATTTTGAAAATGATATGACTTGATAGATTTGACTTGCCCATATTGGATTTGTTAACTTTGATGGTAGTTTACTTGCCAATAGACTCCCCTCTATTTAATTTAATTAGTAAATTTGATGGTGATTTACTTGCCCAATTTCACCTCATTCATTTTCATGTTGGTTGTCTTGCCCATGTTTAATCTATTAATTTTGATGTTATTCTTTGTAGTAAAATTTGACCTCAAATCAAGATTGATGCCCTTGGGTATTCAAATAATGTACTGTTATTGAGATTCTAATGCAACAAATCAGTTTCATGTTCTGTTTTTAACTCGTGATTTTGTAACAATATTAAGAACCAGACTAAACAGGGAACCTAATTTGTCCCAGGTGTGTAGATGGTGGAATTGACGGTCAGTTTTGACCAATCAAAACCTTCGTTATATAAATGTTTCATTAAAATCAAGTTTTTACAGGAGCTCTTGCCTTTTGAACTTAAAATGGCATGAATATATCGGCAAACAAGTGTCAAAACAAAAGAGAGTAAAGGGAAATTCCAAAATTAAAAATCCAAAAACACGCCAATTCATATCCAACCTCGAATTGAGACAGAATGAGAAAGACAAAACCAAAAAAAAAACCAAACAATCAAAATTTACAACTATGCCAAAGGAAAGAAGTTTTCCTGACTTTTTATGGGGATCACTCAAGATATGAATTTACCTTGAAGAGCTGCAGATCCAGTTCAAATTTTTGTTTTGATTCAGGGCGGTTGGAGTCATTCTGACAGTTCTAGCTATCATTAACAACTGACCATGTAGAATATAATCATAGCATATTTTACCATACATAAATTTGTGAATTCAATTAATTGTAAATAGATTTTTAGACTCTGATGTGCAAAGTTTTCTTCAGTTTTACAGGGTTCAGTACCATGCTGAACTAGATATAGCACTATTTATATTGTTATACTTTATATTAATTTCATGTATTTTATTGAGTTCTTTTCATGGTTTGCACAAATATCTGTTTGTGAAATATTTAGTTTGTTTAATTCTGTAGAATGAAACTCCAATACAACTATTGGTAATAAGATCATTGCCAGCAATATATGATGTCACCCATTTCATATGGATTCTTTTCATCCATGCTACTAAACACAGCTTTGGGGAATTCTGTACATATTCCTAATATTTGAAGTCATTAAGGCAACCATCTTTAGATTAATGGCCATTTTGATTTTTTTTTTCTGTCAAATCTAACAACTGTCAAAATTGTTGCAAGATTATAACAGTAGATATTGACTGGGTCTGAAAGTTTGATCCATGGACTAAACTGTTTCACCAAGCCATGGGCTGAGGGCTAAACTGTTTCACCAAGCCATGGGCTGAGGGCTAAACTG
>MJUU01043250.1:47077-65406 GCA_002080025.1 Modiolus philippinarum
AGAGAAAAAACAGTGTTTTTGTGCAAATTTCTGCAATTTTTTGCAAAAATACTTTCTTAATCTTTACCTTATTTCATGTCATAATGATTTTCCTATATAAACATATTATGTATATTACAGGGAGTTCAGTGTCTAATCACTATGACCTCTGCTGACATGAATGTTGATGTAGTTTATCAGCTTCATAGACTGCTTAATGTTAAAAATGGTAGTAAATAAAATTAAAAATACTAGTAAATAAAACCTTTAGTGAGCAGTTGATGAATTAACCTTGAAAACCACTGAATGGATTTGAACAGAACTTGGCATTAATGATGCTTATGAGGTGCTGACTATAATATATATATGTATTGTGACTTTTATGCCTAAATGTCATCCAACATGGCCATCTGTGGGGAACTTAATTCATTACTCGACTGTATGGAAAGAGCATACAAAGAATTTTTTATCAGAAACAACTTGTCTAGTCACAATGTATCTTAGATGGTCCCCTTCAAAACAGATGTCCTTCAAGTCTGCACCTTATGCAAATTGGCTACCAATTGGAAACATAGTTTAATATAGGAGTACATTCAAAGATCTTCTTCTTTAAAACCATTTGGCCAGTTGGAAATAAACTTTGGCACAATACTTAATTTTCTTTAAAATTGTGTCCTGCAGATCCATCCCTTATCCAAGATGGCATACAATAGGGAAAATAGTTAAATTAAAGTTGGATCATATAACATAAATGTTTATTTACATAGTTTGAAAATGAGACCCTTTAACATATAAGTTGATTTGAAGTTATGTATTGGCCATGGTCCAGGTGAGCGATACAGGCTCTTGAGAGCCTATTGTTCACTGAATTTTAAAAATTTTTGTATTTTTTGTCTTTTATTTCCAAAACTATAGAAGATGTTACTTCTTCTTATGAATTATATTAGTTATCTTTTTTTATAACAATATCAAGTCTTTTAAACATTCAAAATAATACATGTACTAACCAAAATTTTAACTGCAATCATTTGAATGTTAAAAAAAAACTTATATATGCCAGTCTGTTAATTAATCTCAATCATGAAGGAGATCACTCAGTAATTTCCCTTGCTGGCTCTATAGTAACAATAAAGATATGACATACAATCACAGGTCATACTCATCAAGGTATTTGATGTTTAATATCAGAAGATCCTTAATACAGGATAAGTACAGAGTTATTTTTCTGGCTGAAATTTAGTACCATATAAAATGTGCATTATCCTAATTATAAATCCTTTGTTGCAATCTATGCTTTAAAATTGACTAGAAAATAAGAGTTCTACAGTTAAAATTGTCAAAGAGTCATCATGATTGTGGAAGAAAAAAAGAGTTCTTCTTCTTCATTTGATTTAGAAGGCAAAAAAAAGAGTTATTTTTTAGAATAATGAGCAAACAAATGGACAAAAAGTTAATTGACTCAATTTTTTAAAGGAATTAAGTTTAATTTAGATGGTTATTTATTCTGTTTTGTTTTTCAGGCCAAGTATGACCAAAACCAAGCCAGAAAGAGAGAACAAATCCTCCCGTATGTACACAGCGATTCAAATCTCAGCGCCCACTTCAAATCTAGTCTTCCTCACTCCAAAAGTACCTCAAATTTACGAGCCAATGGATACATTCATCCTGACGATCATATACTGTTGCAAAATAACATACAATTTGAGAATGTGACGTTGTTACCGCCAATGAAGGAAGAGAAAAATGAACGTGGTAGTTTTGGGCTTTCAGATTTACATTCCAGAGGCATTCATCATGTGTGATATTTACTCCGATGTCATTGAAAATTCTGTTGTATACATAGTGCATTTTTAAAATTAACTCATAATTGATATTATTATACTTCATGTAAATTCCCTGTTTTCTCATTAGTTAAGAAGTATGTGCCATTTTAGTCCAACACATGAAATCATTGAATCATGAACAATGTTACCCTCTGCTTACTGATGTGTAATCAATTTTACCCTCTGCAAAGGGCAACATTGTTCATGCATCAGTGAGCAGAGGGTAACATTGTTTATGGTTCAATGAGTTTCAGTAATGATTGTCATTGAAAAACATTCAGTGTAATAAAACACGCCGGGTATTCCGATACATGGAACCGGAGGGGCACAAAAAAAACACGGAGCTCATTTTTTGTTTACATGCGGTAGGGTGGGTACAGATTTTTATTAATAAGTCAACAAAGCATATGAAATTGGAGTAAATAGATTGTCATTTTTAGTTTATATATAATTAGTTATTCACAGGTAAAATTTCACTTCCCAAGACCCTTTAATAAACTGCGGGAAAGATAAGATTATTTTCCACAGCGATGTGTCCAATAAAAGTGATGAGACGTTCATGTTTTAGACCATATCCAAAACATCAATGGTTCCGTCTTTTCATTAATATCTACTGGACATTTTCTGAAAGTATCACTTCCTGGAATTCACTCGTTATATCTTCATTTGGCAACTTATCCAACAAGGGTGCGTAATAATGGGCACAAAAAACCGCGGAGCATGATACAATTGAACACGGAGTGGACACATTCAAATGATACAAGGAACGCGGAGTTTGTTCAATCGAAAATAGAAGATAATGAAAGTTTTATGCAGTTTTGACCAGAGTTTTGACTTGCTTTTAACGGCGCATATGACTTGAATACAAATATGTGCAACTATTTAATCAACTTAAGATTGAAAAACGTTGAAATAATGAGTATTGCATGCATATTTATAAAATTAAATCTCAGAAGTATTGTTTGTCAGGCTGTATCTTCTATAATTGATATGTGAAAATATTTTAACAACATAATACATTAATCCGAACTGGTTTACTCTGCAGTAATGAATTTAAGATTCTGTGGCTGAAATATTTTGCTTAAAAGTATCTAATTTTTTAAGCCATGAATTTTAATCGAAATGTAAAAGTGTAATATCAATAAAGAGACGCAATGACGTACAGACAATTTATCCAAAAAAAAAAAAAAGAAGGGACGAGTATACCAAAGTATAAAGCAAAAACTCATGAATGAATGTATGTATTTCAAACTGGCGACTGTCTTGCTTTAAATTACTTTTCTAAAGGACTAACCAATAATTATCGTGGCCAAGTCTGATTCCAGTAGGCTCAATAGTTTGAGAGAAGATCTCTGAAAGTGTTCCAATAGGGCCAAATGTTAAACTATATTCATCACCGCCAGCCATTTTCAATAAAGTACAAGATGCTTTGTTTTGGGTCGTTTTTATTTTGGAGATAGGATGTTGTCTCCTTGACATTTACCCGATTTCCTTACTTTTTCAAATCTGAAAAACACATCTTTTTCAGGGTTCCACTCAAAAGCGTTTGTTTCAAAGTTGGTTCTAATTGTCCAAGTAGTTTTCTAAATGCATTTTCCCGTGAGGTCCGATGTTAAACTATTAATTGACAGATAATCTCCTCACTCATTTTTTCTGTCTTTTTTCGACTTTTGTAGAGATAATTGAATTCTCGGACAACAGATTAATTGTCTGCTACAACAGTATTTCAAAGGACGCAAACTGTAACAAAAAATCATTTATGTAGATTCCGTTCCTTTATGAAAACTCTAAACAAAATCACTCTTTCATAGAAATATGACAGAATATCAAATCAACAGACAAAAAAACACATAAAACTAAAAAAATTAAAAAAATTAAAACAAAAAAACAAACAAAAAAACAATCAAAAAACAAAACAAAAACAAACAAACAAACAAAAAACAAACAAACAAACAAAAAAAAAAAACAAACTAAAAGCCGAAATATCGCCTGTAGTTCCCTCCCCTTTCACTATATCACTTCTTAAACTGATAAATCAGGTATCATGCTCCGGCACTTGAATCGGTTTTTAAGAACTCAGACTTCAGAGATTCCAGGCGCGTCCTTAAGTAGTGAATAGGGAATGCTCTGTATATGCGGGGAAGTCACTTCACAATACGGAAAGCTTAACACGAACCATTTTAGCCAAACTGTTTGGAGAAACGCCACGCTCCATGCAGTTTAAAAACCCCTTGTACATTTTCTAAGGAGAGTAGACTCGTCGGGAGTCGTGTAGAAATCTAAATTTCCTGCCCCTACCCAGTTCTCCCTTTTCCGTTTTGCCCACTTGTCCCTTCCACCTTTATGCTGCTTTTCTTTTACTATTTAAGGTAGATCGACACTAATACACGACGCATGCGATTGGCGCTTTTGCGAAACACAAGCTTTTTTGGCCCAAAAGAACCCTCTTGGATTTTAGCTGTTTTGCTTCATCATGAATGCCTGTCTTTCTGTCTGCCTGTCAACCTGTAAGTCGGTGTGTTATCCTGTTTGAAGTCTGCACGATTTTTTTCACCTTAAATGTCATCTCTTACTATATCATGTCTGCTGTCGACCTGTCTGACTGTCGGTCTGTCGACTAGTCAACCTGTTTTCGTATATCCCTTTTAACTTTCATGTCTGTTGTCTTACATGATATTTCTTAACTTGTTTATTTCTGGTCTGCCTGAAAGGATATGGAGTAAATGCACATGAGAAAAAGTGTCTTAAAAACACATGACTAAACCAATCAATTGAACAACTCTAATTCTTGTTCTTCATCTTGAAGTCACCATGAGGCCTTCTTCAATAAGCTATTCTCATACCTCATAGTAAGGCCAAGACGGAATTCATTGCTAAAAGTCGAGCAACGCCATACTCATGTATCCCATCACAATTGTCTAAAGTTCGAATTGTTAACGCCGTTTCCGAAACAGCATCCCCAGTCTGACTTCTGTCGTCGCTGGTTAGACAAAATCGTTTGAATTTGTGGGTTAAAGTCTTATTTTTTAACTTTGGCTATAAAAAGACTATCAGATAATACAGACCACGTTTAAGCCTCGGCTGATATTTGCTGATGTTTATTAAAGCGCAATACCATCTTTCAGAATCATTATGTATAGTACCCTTTCAGAGCACGTGATTCCACCTATTTAGCTCATTTGTCGATTTCTATACTTGATTTAAACGGTATTATTTTCTAAGAGTGGAATTTTATAAAGAGTACATCATTAATTTTTCTCTCCATGAATTGCAATAACAATATGATATAATTCACAAAAGTATACACTGAAATCTTTATTGATTCGTAGTATTTGAGGGCTTTCTTTGCATAGCCAATCCCTAAAGATACTAATTCTGAGTAAAAATGACATTCTAAGTTGTCTTGAATTAATCTCTTGAAGTGATTCTGATATTTTTCTGTGCTTTCTTCTCTCCAATTGATATTGTTCCTTGTGCCCGGTATCCGTGTTCTATGTGCCATTATCATTTAAAGCTCCACGGTTTTTTGTGCCCATAATTACGCACCCATTTTGGATAAATCGCCAAATAAAGATATAACGAGTGAATTCCGGGAAGTGATACTTTCAGAAAATGTCCAGTAGATAATAATGAAAAGACGGAACCATTGATGTTTTGGATATGGTCTAAAACATGAACGTCTCATCACTTTTATTGGACACATCGCCGTGGAAAATCGCAAACTTGGATAATCTTATCTTTCCCGCAGTTTATTAAAGGGTCTTAGGAAGTGAAAATTTGCCTGTGGATAACTTATTGTATGTAAAATAAATATGACAATCTATTTACACCAATTTCATATGCTTTGTTGACTTATTAATAAAAATCCGTACCCACCCTACCGCATGTAAACAAATATGAGCTTTGTGTTTTTTGTGCCCCTCCGGTTCAGTGTATCGGAATACCCGGCGTGATAAAATAGATAACATATATCTAGGAGGGTGACAGAGCAGACTGTTACCCTCCATATAAACATTGTTATCCTTTGGTTTGCCTCAGTTGACAATGTTTTCTCAGGTTAACAATCTGCTCTGTCCCCCTCCCATGTTATTTACCAGGGTCATTTATATACATTGTACTGTTAAGCTGTTTTTAGGAAGTTATGACAGTGAGAAACATATTAACATGAATTATTAATTTATTTGCAGAGTTGAATTGACTGTGAATCCTGCTTATAGAAAAATAACTGACTGGCAGGTGGGGAAAGGGGTATTTTTTGTGAAATTAACTCCTACAGATCCTTGAGACTTCCAAGAATGTTTATATATTGATGATGGGCACTTTCCTTGATGATATTGTACCACATTTTTTCAAACTTTTTAGCTTTGTCATTTTTTATCAATATTTTAAACAGCAGATACCCATTATATGACATTTTAACTCTTCCTACAGTTACTACTTTTTTTCTCAAGATTTTGTAAGAAGATGTTCAAGACATAGAAACATTATAAATGAGCCTTGCCATTTATGTTTTTAACCAATTTTTCCATTACTTTTCAATTAGATATTGTCCATATATTGGAGCAGAAAATTATAAGAGATAGAGGAAAACACTAAAGAAAGGGATATCTTAGGCCATACAAAAATAATTAATTGGTTCTCAGTCCATTTTTCATTGAAACAGATGAGGGAGGGAGGTGATTTTTTTTTTCTTTTTATTTGCCAAAAAAATAGATGAGGCAGCTTTTTAGCTCACCTGGCTATGCCAGGGTGAGCTTTTGCCATCACTATGCGTCCGTCGTCCGTCTGTCCGTCCGTCAACAATTTCAAAAATCTTCTCCTCTGAAACCGCTGGGCCAAATGTAACCAACCTTGACTTGAATCATCACCAGGGTATGGCTTCTCAAAATTGCATTCGATTAGTCGGCTGTTCAAACAACATGGCCGCCATTGCTAAAAATAGAACATAGGGGTAAATTGCAGTTTTTGGCTAATAACTCGAAAACCGTTACAGATATAAAAAATCTGACACGAGGTAAATATGATCAGCATGGCAAGATCTACCTGCCTTGCATTTTTGAAGAAAATCTGAAAACCCATCTCGGAGTTATAGCCCTTTTTCCTTTAAATTTTCAAAATTTTTGCATTTTTTATTTTTTATTTCAAAAAGTGTAACAGATAGAGGTCAAGTGTACAATGCTAAAATGTTCAGCATATCAAGGTCTACCCACCCTGAAATTTTGAAGAAAATCCATAAACCCTTGTAGGAGTTATTGGCCTTTTTTCACCGAATTATTTTAAATTTTTTGTATTTTTCATCTTTTATTTCTAAAACTATAGAAGATGAAGGTCAAGTGTAAACTGATGAAATGTTTGCCATGCTGTGCCGACTTCAAAACTGATGTTGAAAATTGTTCCTTGATCACCATTTTCAAAATGGCCGCCAAAAAAGGCGGGAAAATTCAACATTGTCCGATTTCAATGAAATTTGGTTTCCAGATAGATATTGATGTTGGGACTTCAAACCGGTGTTGAAAATTGTTCGTTGACTGCTATTTTCAAAATGGCCGCCAAAAAAGGCGGAAAAATTCAACATTGTCCGATTTCAATGACATTTGGTTTCCAAATAGGTCTTGATGTCGCAACTTCAAAACTGATGTGAAAAATTGTTTGTTGACCGCCATTTTTAAAATGGCCACCAAAAAAAGGTGGTGAAATTCAACATTGTCTGATTTCAATGAAATTTGATTTCCAAATAGATATTGATGTTGCGACTTCAAAACCGATGTTGAAAATTGTTTGTTGACTGCCATTTACAAAATGACGTCTCGACTTCAAAACTGGTGTTCGACCCACAAAAATTTGAGAAACTGAAGATCAACTGTATAACTTACATTGTTGCCTTGATTGTGGCAACTGAAAACCAGGTGAGCGATACAGGCTCCTGGGAGCCTCTGGTTACATTACAAACCACCAAAAATATAGTGAGGGAGGTGATTTTTTATTTTTCTAAATGGCAAAAAATAGGGTCAATGTGGGACTTTTTCCAAGCATCTAACTAGATGAGGGAGGGCCTGAGAACCAATTTTTTTTCATGGCCTTACCTTAAAATGTGTAGTTTGGCCCCTCTATGTCCCTTGTTTTGCTATTCAATTCAATACATGTTGCCTCATAATTTGACTGTGAGAACTCTCTAAAAAGATACTGTTTATACTGGAAACACACATGTATCATACCAAAACAAACATGCAGTTAGGGTTACTCCTCTTGTAGCATATTTTTTACAGAAAGTTTCCCTGTCATGCCCAAACATACCCATTTAAAAAGTGCTGCAGTCCTATAATGCTGCGCATTTGTATCCCATTTATTTTGGATAACTATTGGCTTTTAGTTGACCTCTGTTTTCCAAGCGACAACTTGCATTCAAGATTATTTTTCTAGTTTTCAATTTCCATACACATGATAGAAATTTTTGGTATTGCGAACACATTCATCTCGGACAAAGGTAAGAATCGGGGGAATCAACTGCTTTTGACCTCCATTTTCTGCTTGACTGGCTTACATTACCATTTACATCCGATTTCATATCTCAGTAATTATAGATGGTAGGATCATTTAACCTTGCATATGTATGCAACTCTAATAATTCTGAAGCATCCAGGCAAAATTAGATCAGTTTGACCTACATGTTCCATTTGATTGACATTTAATGAAGTTTATGTCCAAGTTCAAATCTAAGTTACTGTACATGATATGATCATCTAAGGATTTTTTTATGGCAGGTCAGCATCAAGGCAAAATTGGATCACTTGGTCCTACATTTTCTGCATGAGTGACTTGCAGTCAGGTTTATGTTCTTTTTAGCTCACCTGGCCTAAAAGGCCATGTGACCTTTTGCCATCACTTGGCGTCCGTCCGTCTGTCGTAAACTTTTTCAAAAATCTTCTCCTCTGAAACCGCTAGGCCAATTTTAACCAAAGTTAGCCTGAATCATCACCAGGGTATCTAGATTCAAAATTGTGTTCGATTAGTCCGAGGACCAAACAACATGGCTGCCATTACTAAAAATAGCACATAGGGGTAAATTGCTGTTTTTGGCAAATAACTCAAAAACCATTACAGATATCAAAAATCTGACAGGGCAAAAGTGATCAGCATGACAAGACCTACCTGCCCTGCAATTTTGAAGAAAATCAGACAACCCGTCTTAGAGTTATTGCCCTTTTTTTTGAAAATTTCAAAATTTTGATATTCTTTATTTTTTATCGCAAAAACTATAACAGATAGAGGTCAACTTAAAATTGCAAAATTGTTCAGCATATCAAGATCTACCCACCTTGAAATTGTGAAGAAAATCTGACTACCCATATAGGAGTTATTGCCCTTTATTGGTCAAATTTAAGAAATTTGATACTTTTTGTCATCAATTTAAAAAATCTTCTCCTCTTAAGCCACTGGGCCAATTGTTACCAAACTTGACCTGAATCATCACCAGAGTAAACAGTTTTAAAATTGTGTTCGATTAGTACGAAAACCAAGCAACATGGCTACTGTTACTAAAAATAGAACAAAGGGGTAAATTGCATTTTTTTGCAAATAACTCGAAAGCTGCTACAGATATCAAAAATCTGAAAATAATCAGCATGTCAAGCTCTACCTGCCCTGCAATTTTCAAGAAAATCTGAAAAATAGTGTTGGAGTTATTGCCCTTTTTCCGTAAATTTTCTAAATTTTAATATATTTTATTTGTTATTTCAAAAAGTGTAACAGATAGAGGTCAAGTGTAAATTGCAAAGAGGTTCATCATATCAAGATCTACCCACCCTGAAATTTTGAAGAAAAAAAACAAAAATCTTTGTAGAAGTTGTTGCCCTTTTTTCACCGAATTTTCAAATTTTCATATTTTATCGTCTTTTATTTCCATAACTAGAGAAGATGAAGGTTAAGTGTAAATTGATAAAATGTTTTCCATGCTGTGGTGACTTCAAAACTGGTGTATAAGATTGTTCGTTGACCACCATTATCAAAATGGCCGCCATAAAAAGACGGGAAAATTCAACATTGTCCGATTTCAATAAAATTTGGTTTCCAACTAGATATTGATGTTGCGACTTCAAAACAGGTGTTGAAAAATTGTTCGTTGACCACCATTTTCAAAATGGCTTCCAGAAAATTTCAATGAAATTTGGTTTCCAAGTGGATATTGATGTTGCGACTTCAAAACAGATGTTGAAAATTGTTTGGTGACCACCATATTCAAAATGGCGGCCATTAAAGGCGGGAAAATTCAACATTGTCCAATTGCAATGGAATTAAGTTTCCAGATAGGTTTTGATGTTGCAAATTCAAACCAATGTTAAGAATTGTTCTTTGACTGCCATTTTCAAAATGGCTTCCACAAAAGGCGGGAAAATTCAACATTGTCCGATTTCAATGAAATATTGTTTTTAAGTGGATATAGATGCTATGAATTCAAAACCGATGTTAAGAATTGTTTGCTGACTGCCATTTTAAAATGGCTGCAAAAAAAGGCGGGAAAATTCAACATTGTCTGATTATTGATGTGGTAACTTAAAAATATGGTTTTAAAAATTGTTGCTGACCGCCATTTACAAAATTATGTCTCAACTTCAAAACTGGCATTGAAAGTGGTCCTTAGCAAGTATGTTTTTGTCAAAAAAGCCCAACAAGGAAATATAGTAAAACGATCAGACTTTAAATACAGTTCAATATATTGGTGGTGTTTGAGCTAACAAAGTTTGAGAGACTTAAGTTCAACTGTATAACTTAAAATGTTAGCTTGATTGTGGCAACTGAAAGCCAGGTGAGCAATACAGGCTCCTGGGAGCCTCTAGTTCAGATCTCAGTTACTGTACATGGAAGGATTTTGTATTCATCTATATATAACAATATTTATGATATATGATCAGTTTGTTTGATGAAATATTGTTTTTGTGTATGATTGGTTATTTTATAATCATGTTTGTATTGTCATTTGTCCAATTGGGCTCCTTGATTGGTTAATAAAGAACTTTGAACTTTGAAATAGTATGTCGGCATCCAGGTGACTTTGATCAACATTTTCTATTTCATTGATTTTTCTTGCAAGTTTACACCAGAGTTCATAACACAGTTACTGTATATATGGTGGGATAATTCAACCTTGCATATACAATCATTGAAGATGGTAGGTCAGCAACCAGGCAAAATAAGGTTACTGCCTATAACTGTGTGCCATAGCTATGCAAATTTTTTTAAGTGTGATTACCAATGAATGAGAACAGCCATATTTAGAGTTTTCATATTTTATTTATGGAACATTTAGGGCTTTTACTTAAAAATGCATGTGTGAGGGATAGAATGGAAATTAAATTATTGTCAGTATGTGCTTATTAGCATTATGCAAAATTACTGTGAAAGTACTATTGTTCGTGGGGTTCCAATTTTCGTGGATTTCGTGGTTCATTTACACCATGAAATTAAGTTTCCAACAAAAATGCATTTTTTAATAGAAATTTAATGTATGGAATTTGAAACCACGAATTTAAGAACCCATGAAATAGTGAAATTTATGAAAACCACAAAAAGTGATTTCCACGAATAAAAGTACTTCCACAATACTTCAAACCATTGTTGGTTGTAGAAATATTATGATGAAAGTCCTTCCTACCCTCCCATATACATTTAAATTGTATAGCACTATTGGTTCAGATTTTATGGTGCTTTTTCATTATGTTCATAAGAATATCCTCAGTATGAGGTATTATTGGTTTGTCAAAGGATTAAATGTAGTATTTATGTTATCAGAATTATTCTCCAATATTAGTACCCTAATAACAAAATACCAACGTTACTGTGAATTTAGGTTCTGCATATGCACATTTGGACAACTTATGTCTCATCAGTGCAGATCAAATCGAAACATTTGGAAATTCATGAATAGAAATATGTGTCAAAATGATAGAGAACATATTACAAATACAATCTAAATAGGAAAGCCAAAATCAGCTAAGGACGGCTAACTGACCAATCTCAAAAGAATTGTTTAATAATATTTAGTCCAAATTTAATTCTTTTCTTTTTTAATTTGTTTTCTCATTAGCTAAGCAATTAGTATTTTGAACTTTTCAACATGCAACTTGACACATTCTCCATTTCTCCTTCATGGTTACAAACTTGATAAACTTTTGTCTATCATTGTAAAACAGCCACAAGTTGAACATTTCTTTTAAACTTTGCATACTGATGTATTTAAAATTAGCACAATTCTAACATCCCTCTACAAATATTGCTTATGGCCTTATCATGTCCTGCATTATGTTGTAAATATGGTTTAGGAATAAGACAGGAAATTTATTAAGCCTTTGTGTGTCTTGTCTGTTTTCTAGTTAGTTTACTTTATGTCTATAGGAGTCTAGGATGATGTTTATTTCGCTGAACTTGATTACTCTTTATTCAGGGGCCGACTCCGACCTGCCGTTGGGTGTGGGGTTTCCTCACCGTTCATTGAAGATCTTATGGTGGCTTTGAGTTGTTATTACTCCCCTTTGGGTCGTTGTCTCTTTGACACATTCCCTGTTTCCCTTCTAATTTCTATTTAGGAATAAGAACACATAACCTGAAGGCCATACAAAGTTAATTAATTGTTTCTCAGGCCATTTTTCATTGAAACTGGTGAAGGAGGGAGGTGATTCCTTTTATCTTTTTATTGGCCAAAAATTAGATGGGGCAGCTTTTTACATTTGTTAAAACTCACGAAATCTGTAGTTAGGGAATTGATTTTTTAGTTTTATTTTACTGAAATGGCAAGAAATAGGGTCAATGGGGGGCTCAGACTAGAGGAGGGAGGGCCTAAGAATCTATAAATTAACTTTGCATGGCCTAAATTGTGTAGGTAGATGGGTAGTCTCGTTTTTATATGACCGCAAACATTTTGAGGTCGTATAATGGTATGGTGCTGTCATCGTCGTTGTCGTCTGTAGACACTTATGTTTTTGGTCAATAACTTTAGTTAAAATTGATCAATCCTTACTAAATTTTAACACAATGTTCCTTGGCTTAAAAGGAAGGCTTGGATTGGTTTTTGTTATTGTAGCCCCACCCGTTTTCAAAAAAAAAGGGCCAAAAAGGGACAAATTGGGTGTTTTCATATATTGGGCTGTAGAATCTTTATTATTTATCAGAATTTGATGGGGTTTCTTTATTTGTGCTCCTGAGGAAATTTCTGATCTGTAGTATGTCAACGGATTTCATGTTGGATGTACCATTCACAAGATAAATGGGGCCAAAAAAGGGTGAATGTCAAAAATTTAAATTTCTAAATTTTGTCCGATTTTGAAGCAGTTTTTTGCAGTTGGTTCCTGATGAAAAATTAACATAGCACATAACCATTAGACTTTTGATAACTCGTTTCCTTTTGGAGCTATGAGGGCCAAAAGGGACCAAAATTGCAAATGTGCATATCACCTTTTATTTTTATTTTTTATTGGATTTTGATGGGATTTTTTTCTTTGGATTATTCTTGTTAAAAGCTTTCAGTAAAATGTCAACAGATTTGGTGTATCTCTTACTGTTTCCGAGATATAAGGGGTCAAAGGGGCCAAAGTTGCAATTTTTCAAGATATGTAAAATCTTTATTTTTCATCAGATTTGGATGGGATTTTTTTCTTTAGATTCCTCTTGTTGCAAGCTTTCAGAGGTATGTTGACAAATTTGGCATATCTCTTACCGTTTTTGAGTTATAAGGGGTCAAAGGGGCCAAAATCTCAATTTTCAAAATATGTAAAATCTTTATTTTTAAACGCATTTCGTTGGGAATTTTTTTTCTTTGGATTTGATGTAAGCTGTCAGTAGTATGTCAATAGATTAAGCGTAACTTGTACAGTTCCTAGCTTTCAGGGTCTAAAGGGATAATTTTATGTTCCCTATTTTGTGTCCTGCTAATTACTGTGTCAAGCTACTTATTCTGTCCATCTAGATATGGTGTCAAGCTCTTAACTGTGTCCACATTCACTTTAAATTACACTTGTTCCAATTTTCAGTGGTCGACATGCTGCGCTCAGAGTAGCCCTTTATTATATGTGTGCATGTGTGTTTTTTTTTATAAAAATACAAGTATTTTTATTCATGGTGAGATATATAAACATTATTTAATTGACCTCACAAGGCTAAGACAGAAATCTACTCTAAATTTACATGTAATTTACCTATTAGGGGGTGATATGATAATTTGGTAGTAAAATATTTTGGTAAAGGATATTAAAAAAGGGATATAATGGAATATTTCACACACATTTACATTAATAAATTATTTGGAAGTTAAAGTTGCTGACCCCCTTTTGTATGTTTGTATTCCCCTGTGAATCAAAGATCGAGGGGCATATAGTTTTTGGTCTGTCGTTTTGTTTGATTATTTGTATGTCTGCAAAATAACTTTGGATTGTTGAATATATCTATTGAATGGTAAATTAAAGGAATTGCTTTATTTTGCATGTGTATTCATTGTGGCAAGACCTTTCAAAAGGTACAAAAATATTTGACCCCATGACCTTGACTTTGGCATATGATGGACTTTCTGACAAAAAAAAATTAACATTGGGTTTATCTTTTGAATGGTATGATGTTTCACATGGTTACCCTTGTGACAAGGCCTTTCAATTGATACCAATATATTTGACCTCTTGACCTTGACCTTGGTAAAACACCATATTTATGAAAACTTTAGCAGTGGTTATATCTTTGAATGGCAAGTTTTAGGTCTTTCATATTTTACATGTTAATTCCTTGTGGCAAGACAATACAATTCGTTTTAGTATATTTGACCTCTTGATGTTGACATGTGACAAATGATAAATAAGTTATACCGTCTTATATTGTCTGGTAGAATGGTTCAATGTTATTGCATGACATTACCTTTCACCTTGATTTAAGTCAAAAGTGGAAATGTTTCTTTATAGATGGAAACAGTAAACTCATCTTTAAGAAAATAATTCTGGATATCCCCAGAAAGAAAGCAAAGAAATGTTATGTATTACTCAAAGTGAAATTTGAACATAATGTATATCTTTTGAATGATAAGTGATATGGGGGTTTAATATTTCACAGTTATATTTATTGTGATTTAACTTTTCAGTTGTAACCAGAATTATAAATAAATATTAGTAATTTCACAGAATCACATAAAGTACTACCGATATTTATGCTAAAGGTTACTTCTTAACTGCTGCTTTGGGGGCATGACTATTTCACAAAACAGATGTTGAACTACGATGGGTTGAACTGCAATAACTTGGACACCATGGATATCTGGATCCTTTGTTCATATTTAGACACAGTTTACCGTAATAGCTCAAACACCCATCTAGTGTGAACTGTTTTCATGGGTCCCTTGGGTGCTTGAGCCATCCATGTTTGACTGTATTTTAAATCTTATGAATTATATACACAAAATTTATGGATTCGTTTTAAAGAAAACAACAAAATAATTGTTTTCCATATACATGTATAGTCATCAGAAATATTAGATTTCTTAATCATTTTTTCTAAAAGTAAATCTGAATAACCCTACTTTTTAATTTTTTATTGTATCACCAAAGCCATAAGGAAACGTCTAAGGAAAAATTTGAGGTACCAGACATATTATATAGAAGTAAATAGATAGATTTCAGATGACTTTTTTAGTACTAATTTTGAACAATATTTTTGTTTATTGTTGATATTTTATTGTTGATGATTTTAGAAGTATATTTATACATGATTGATGGATGAGGAAAAAAATAAAAGATAAATTCAAGTGTTTATGTTATGTACTCCATTAAATGAGGGTGTGGATGGTGTCAAAAGAATACAGAATAATTTCATGGTATTTTCTGATACATTGAAACCCATCAGATATGGTGTAAATCCCATGATTCATTTACTGTAGGTCACTTTTAATTTGAAGTATTAAAGCCCATGGAGTACATTATTAACCTAAGGGGGAAGGGGGCAAAAGGGATTTCATTAACAGACTAACAATCTTTAATTTTCCCTAAAACAGTTAACAGTAAATTTAAATCCATGACTACAGCAAACAAAACAAGTATCACAATTTTTATGAATAACAATAAACAGTGCTTTGTATTTCCCTTTAACAGTAAAAATTTAACAGAACAGAACACCGAATGGTGCAAAAACAGATGTCAATGGATATATTTCCCTAAAAACATTTAACAACCAGCTGAAAATGACCAAAACATGTTAACAGAAAAGGTCTTGACCCCATCCTAACAAGAGGAAACGATTCACCAGTAACTGCTTAGAGATCTTCTCTGAAACTACTGAACCAATCGGAACCATACTTGGCCATATAAGTCCTCAGGTGTTCCCTTCCAAAATGTTTTTCATGTTTGCACCTCATCCAAGATTGCCGCCTGCGGGAAATATAGGTTCAACATTACAATATCTTAGCTTAACCAACTGGAACCAAACTTGGCCACAATAGTACTCAAGTGGTCCCTTCAAAAACTTGCTTTTCAGGTCAAATCCTCAGCAAAAAAATAAGGCTGCCAGCAGGAAACATAGTACAGTGCACCCTCTTTATATCGCCACCTTCGGGACCAGAGAAAATCGAGGGAATATATTACATAGAAACTATGCAACTTTTTGAAAAATGTACTTTAAAAATGGTTGGCGATAAATGTGGGGACCGCTGTTAAAGAGGGGTGGTATAACGAGGGAGCACTGTATTAACAGGTTTTTCAGCTATGCGCTCCATCCAACAGGGCCGCCAGCGGGAAACATAGTATTAACATTGCGGTACTTCGAATCACCGAAAACACCGGGATTTCCCAAAAACACCGGAGAAAACACCGAAAACACCATTGGAAATTGCGAAAACACCATTTAATCAAAAGCTACCATACAAAACTAGGTTGTAAAGGTGTTTTTAGAAGTATTTTTTGGTGAATTTGGTCACCAGAGAGGATTTTGACATTCTCTGTACATTTCCTTTAGAAAGCAATATGGCCGCCGTCAAAGAAGGATAACTCTTGTCAAATTAAATGCATGTTCAATCTATATCTATCTTTACTTGTACTTTGATAACAATGATTACTACTTTATAATGGTTTATGATGAGGTTTATGGTGAGAAAACTAGATATATAATACTTATATAATACTTGATGGTCCTTGATTAATAATTAATTCGTTTGAAAGATTTGTTTAGCTTATTATCTTATTATGTCCATAAACTTTAAACAATAATTAATTAAGATGAAAATTGAGTGTTTATTTATTTACTAATTGATGAATACAACCAGATAGGTGTTAAATAATAATTATTTTATAATTTTACTTATATTGAGTAACAAATTAGCAATCATGGTAATGATTAAAGAATTTTTTTTTTGAAGATTGTCTATATGTATACAGAAATATTAATTAACAAATTAGCAATCATGGTAATGATAAAAGAAATTTTTTTTGGAAGATTGTCTATATGTATACAGAATATTTGCTCAAAAATAAACTTCAAAGAAATGAAAAATTTGGGGTTTGTTGTGAAAAATATATATATGGGCAATAGATAATTTTGACCTATTCAAATTGATTCGAAATGAGTTGTAACATGTATTATCCGTGTGGAATATCATGGAAAGGAGTGTTCAAATGATACCGTCCAGTGTAGTGACTGTGAAAAATGGACGCATACTAAGTCCCTGAAAAGGTATTTTTTATGGTCATTTTGTGCATCCTTCAAATAACATGTAATTAAATTGTAATAAAGAAATTATGAAAAGATTATAATGTATGAAATTTTGTCTAAAATTGATCAACATTGTTTTATATTAAGCTCTTTGACTGATATTTCATAAAAAAAATATATTTATTCAGTTGGCCTATTAAGAGTTTCAATATTTAATTATCTATTGTTTTATATTTACATTTTACGCTTGTTGAATAACTAGAATAATCACTAAAATAATTCAACAATGCAATAAATGATGTGCGCATGTGTAATAAAAAATGGTGGCAGTGTTTGTTTTTGTCAAGAAGAAAAAAATTGAATTGTATTTGAATATTTTCATTATGGACTATATTATTTGTGATCCATAAGTGACTTTTAGACTTTTAGACAGGGAAGGCATATGAGTTCTAGAAAATCAGGAAAAAATAACAAAAAAAGGAAGAAATCAAATGACCAAAATGACAGTTGTGAAAAACCCGGTAAGATTCAGTTAAATACAACTCAGAAGTCTACGTCAACGAATGTAAACAAAAACAAAATTACTAGTAATACCAATAATACTGTTAATGAATCGCTCTCAGCATATAGTGTAAATAGTATGAACTATAGTATATCGCCAGAAATGCAACAAATGCAACAATTTCAGAATTTATCACAGCCCAACTACCAAACATTTAATCCTACTAGTAGATCACCTGAGTTCTTCAATTGTCCTACGTCTACCCCGATTCCTAACATCATGAATCCTGTAATGCAACCCACTGTAAACACTGGCATGGACACAAATGGGAAAATTGATATTTTAGTACAAAAAGTAGA
>MJUU01043251.1:5261-24475 GCA_002080025.1 Modiolus philippinarum
CCAGATTGGAAATTTCCTCAGGAGCACACTGAAACAAACCCCATCAAAATCCAATAAATAATAAAGATTCTACAGTCAAATATGTGAAAACACATTATTTAACCCTTTTTTGGCCCCTAATTCTGAAATGGGTGGGGCAAAAACCTAAAGGAAAAAAATGTTTCTCAAGAATGTTCCAAGAAACATCATACTAAGATTTGAAAACAATCCATCCACTAGAACCAAAGTTATGCTGTCCACAGACACGAAAATACCTAATTTTACCCCTTTTTGGCCCCTTTTTTGCCTCTTTTTCAAAAACGGGTTGGGCAGGGAACGCGAAATTAAAACCCGGGCTTATGCTTGTGCCAACAAACATCATACTAAAATTTGATAACAATCCGTTCACTAGAACTAAAGTTATGCTGTCCACAGACGCCGACGCCGACGCCGACGCCGACGCCAGCGCCATACCATAATACGACCGCAAAATTTTTGCGGTCGTATAAAAATTTAATGTTGCAGGTGATGACGTTAATAAAAATCAGATACTGCAAACCAACTCATTTTTGCAGATACTCCATTTTATATATTGTTCCTCCTGGTCTAATTTGCGGCAACCAATTTTCTCGATTTGCTATTTCTGCTGATGCAGTTGTATTTGGGTGAGAAATATTTGTGATGATTTATCTATGCAATATTTTAATGCTTGCAAAAGTTGCCAAAATAATTGCTCATGAAAATTAGTTGGTTAACAGAAAATGAACTTATTTAGTTACTAGTCTGATTTGTACATCATTATACTGTCCCATATTTCTTTTGCTTGATTTTTTAATTGTACTCTTAACAATGAAAACCCAGAAAACAAAGTAAGATTTTTAAACAAACATTTCTTCAACACATAAGATTAACAAATACCAAAAGACTTCTGGTTTTTGAGTAGAACTATTTCTTTAACATATTTTCTATCTAAGGTATGAATTATTGCTGTATTTTGTATAGTTGTAACTGATTCTCATTCATCCTAAATTCTGTTAATATTCCTTACACAGCTAGTGCCTTAGTTTTCTGACATTCTTGTTCATTTTTGTTTATTGGTTTAGTCTTTACCATGTTGTCTCTATTTGTATTACATCTGAAGTGCTGTGTTTTTGGAATTTTGATTTTAGAATTTCCAAATTTTCTATTTTTGTTTTAATTTGGTTTTTGTTGATGTATTTTATAAATAAGATGGATGAAATATAAATCTTGCCACAAATACACATTAAAATTTACCAAGAAGTCACACATTTCCATGACTAAGTAAACACACAGTAGTACCAGAAACCCAAGGAATGGAAATAGGGTCTATTTTTAAAACTTCAAGGTACATATAAAATTGTAGGAAGATAATTTTTATGAAAATATATGAGACCACAATACAAATATATAAAAGTCATAATCCTGTCATATCTTTTCAGAAACAATTTTTGAATCTAAACTTTAGCATGAATTTTCAGTGTCTCTTTACAAGATCTAGCCTCTATAATTGACTTGTCAACATTGTAAGGGGAAATCCTATTCAGAACATAATTCAATAGCTACACAGGAATCTCTCTAGGAATCAGGGGTATGCTGCCTAGGTTAAAACTTGTCTTACATTTAGGATGCCTTCAACAATTCGGTTTTAAGGGGGTTCGTTACTCCATTTGAAAATAAATAGGATTTTAAATAAAGGTGATTTTTTGTTAGAGAATTAAAAAAGAAATAATTTAAGTGAAAAAAATTGATAGGTTGATGATCTCGTTTTTGAGTTATAAGTGATTGAAAATTTGGCGGGAAACTGAACTCCTCGGATTTTTCATAGGATTAACATTATCAAGGTTTGACCATGAATGAATGTGACAGAATAAATAAAATTTAATGAAATTTTTACAGAATGCTCATAAAGATGTATAAAATGAAATTATGGGAAAAAATATGGGGGTCCATGGGCAAAAAATTATAATGCTTTTTAATGGATAAAACCAGAGAATTCCGAAAATCTGACAGAAATCCCAAAATATGAGGAGCAAACCTCCTTAACATCAGTCAATACAAAGATTTTTGGTTCCATCAGAAACAACAACAAAAAAACTTTTCTCCCATCTCGGACGAGGGAATCCATTGTTTTCGCAGTGTAAGATTTTTCTGTCTTACACAGGGGGGGTGTAAGACAAGCTACACACGTATATTCCCTACAGTTTTTATATCATATCAATATACACAGCTTGGTCCATGTGAATCAAAAAGTATTTATTGAAAGTATTAAATAGTATATTGACTACCTTAGACTACAAAATTTGAATTAAAACACATAAAAATGCCTAAATCGTTGGCACAGAAATAACCCCGGACACAGACGCATGCTCCATGCCTTATGACATCATGAAAAGGGAAGTATTCACTGATGTCAACAATGGCGTGTCGGTGGTGATTTGTTTGATTTTTTTATGCTGAGGGGGAGAAAAACAATCAAACACCCGTGAGAGTGTCAGACAAAAAAATCTCAGATACCCTCGGGTAAGATTTCTAGCATCTTGGGCTCAGCAAGCTTCTTCAGAGTACTTGAAATCTTACCCTTGGGACTTGGGTGTCTGAGATTTTTCTGTCTGACCCTCACCCTGGTGTTAGATTCTTATAGTCTCTCAATATAAATTTCTCTCTATTAGTTCAGGGTTTGCTGTCAGCAGGGTAAACTTGTCACCTGTATAAGATTCCATATCTTACCCTCACTATCAAATACACGCTACTTACCTTCATACTTTTATTTTTAGATTCCTGTTTCTTCAGTAATCTGTCTAATGTTTGTTTCTGAAATGTATAAAATTTTACATTCTTACGTTTATGCCCACTGAAAAAGAAAAGAAATGCATATGCTCCATAATTTATAATACTGTATAGCAGGCAATTTTCTCAGTTGCAAAATTTTGAGATTTGTTCTCCAAAGAATGGTATTTTGAGCCGTAATAAATTCCCGCAAAATGAAGATTGTGTTCAGAAAAAGTATGTCATGAAATAAATTATGTTAAACTTGAAACAAATATATCGACTGTAAATCAGAAAATTTTTTACTTCAAAAAATTCTGTAATCATTGTACTTTTCTGACATTATCTAAATACAATGTACAGACTATGGGTTATGGGTATTGACATTAGACATGGGTATCGTATTAGATATGGGTATTGTATGATAAAACTGACACCTTTATACCAGAATAAAACTAGAGCTGTTGCCGAATGGCAACCAGTTATACCCCCCACTAGTTGAGCCCTGAATCAATATTGCAAGTGTAAATACAAGTGTGTGTGGACACAATACAGAAGTAGACACAGTCAAAGTGGACACAATACAAGATTGGACATAATGATAAACCTCCAACCTTTTTTTTTTCAAGAAAATATTCAAAGACAAATTATCTCCCCTTCATGCACATCTTCAGGTGATATATTAGAACAGTTTAACATTTCATCAAAATCCAAGTAACATGTAGCTGTTTAAGATGACATACGCTGACAAGGTTCTTCCCCCCTTTTTTCCAGAAAATATTCAAAGATGTTTGATCTGCCCTTCAAAATTTCAGGCAGCAACCATATTACTTCATGCATATCTTCTTGTAGTGTACTACAAATGTGTACATCAATATGAAAATGTGTACAAACATGAAAATCCAAGCAGTTATTTAGGAGAACATGAGCTGACAAGGTTTATCCTCCCCTGTCAAGAAAATATTCAAAGACAAATTATCTCCCCTTCAATATTTTGGGCAGCAACCAAATTACTTCATGCACATCTCCATGTAGTGTTCTACAACTGTGTAACATTTCATCAAAAACAAAGCAGCCATTTTGGAGGGCATACGCTGACAAGGTTCGCCTTCCCCTTTTTTTTCAGAAAATATTTAAAGAAGAATATTCCTTCAAAATTTTGGGCAGCAACCATATTACTTCACGCACATCTTCAGATGGTGCACTACGACAGTGTAAACTTTAATTAAAATCCAAGCAACCGATAAGGAGAACATGTGCTGACAAAGTATATAGACAGATAGACAGACAGACGGACAGACAGGGTGATTCCAACGGGTAAAATTTTTTTTTTTCATTTCTATTGAATTAAATCTATGAATAAATTTCTACTGTTGTATTCTGTATACATTATCACAAGTACTAAATGTTTAACTTGATCATTTATGTTGGGTTGATTGTAGAACTAAGATAGATAACGAAAGACTGTTACAAATACAATACAAATACATACAAACGTGTAGTATATTGTCCTACGAAAACGTTCTTGCCAATTTAAGAACAGAAAACTTACATGTACTGTGAATTCATTTTTATTTGTGGGGTACCAATTTTCGTGGTTTTAGTGAGTGTCCCAAAACCAAGAATTCAAATACTCAATGAAATATGATTTTCTTGTGCAAGTTTCAAACACAAGTGAGTGAAAATCATGAAGGATCTGATCTACGAAGGCCATAAACCTTGCACTTTTACTGAGCCCCACACAACATGATATATCCAAAAAGGGGTAGATATACATTCTCTTGAACCTTTAACAGCAGCAAAATAAAGGGCTATGCCGAGCACAGCATGATACGAACGCAGCATGTCGAACACTGAAACTTGAATGAGTGTAATTCAAAATGAATGAGGACACAGTAAAGAGCTTGATACAGTAATTAAACGGACACAATAAAGAACTATTATGAAAATCATAAATTTCTAATATTTCGAAGAAAATGCAATTTTGGCCCCTTTCAACCCTTGTAGCTCGGAAACGGTAGGAGGTACTCGAAATCCACTGGCATAACTTTGAAAGCTTGTATCATGAAGAATCTTAAGAAAAAATCCCATCGCAATCTGATGAAAAATAAAGATTTCACATATTTTGAAAAATTGCAATTTTGACCCCTTGTAGCTCTAAACCGTAAAAGCTACACGAAATCCATTGACATAGTACTGAAAGCTTATATCAAGAGGAATTCAAAGAAAAAAAATCTCATCAAAATCCGATGAAAAATAATGATTTCAAATATTTAGAGAAATTGCAATTTTGGCCCCTTTGACCCCTTGCAACTCGGAAACCGTAAGAGCTACACAAAATCTGTTTACTTACCACTGAAAGCTTATATCATGACGAATCAAAACAAAAAAAATCCCACTGAAATCTGTTGAAAAATAAAAGTTTTATGTAATCTGCATGTTTGCAATTTTTTCCCTGTTTGGCCCCTCATAACTCGGAAAGGAAACAAATTATCAAAAATCTGACGGTGCAGCGCTCTATTTATTTTTCATAAGGAATCCATTGCAAAAAACGGCATCAAAATCGGACTAAAAATAAAATAATAAAATTTTTTCAATTCGCCCCTTTTGGACCCCATTTATCTCATGAACGGTACATGCGACGTGAAATCCGTTGACATACTACTGATTGGAAATTACCTCAGGAGCACACTGAAAGAAACCCCATCAAAATCTGATAATTAATAAAAATTCTACAGCAAAATAGGTGAAAACACCCAATTTTGCCCTTTTTGGCCCCTATTTTAAAAACGGGAGGGGCCATAATGACCAAAACTGATTCACACCTTCCTTTTGTGCCAAGGAACATTGTGTAAAAATTTCATAACGATTGATCAACTTGAACTTGAGTTATTGGCTAAATCTAAAAGTGTCTACAGACAACGACGCCGACGACGACAACGACGACTACGACGACAACGACGACTACGACGACAACGACGACAACAGCGCCATACCATTATACGACCACAAAATTTTTGCGGTCGTATAAAAAGTTCAAATGCTTTATTTTCAAGTGTTTCCCAGTCAAGAAATTAGCGATAACTGGCTTCCTGTTTTGTTTTTCAATTACGCTAAAGTGTCGATTTCCAGTTGAGAAGATTGGACAAGAAAAATATCAATTTAGTTTTGATAAGATGTTCCTAATTAAACTTTTATAATTTTAATTATGTTCTACTGAAAAGGACATGTTTACTTTGCAATCAATAAAGGTGTCTATTTATAAATAAGGTATGGGGTAAGGTTATGTCAGATGATTACCTAATTACATAATATCTACACATTACTATGGGTTGTTAATTACAGGCGACACTTTATTTACAGGTACAGTTCTAAATTCATGTTTTGACATCAATACTGATACTAAAGCCATGAATTTTAGAATTTCCTTTTTATTAATTTTATTTCATTTATTTGTTTTTTTGTTTGTTTTTTTTTTTTTAACAAGCGGCAATCCACGAATTTACGTATACCACCAAATGTCTTTTTTTCTCTACCCACGAAATTAAATGAATTCACAGTATAAAGTAAACTATACAGTAATAAACAAGATTTTACTTTCACACAATAATAAACATATTTGACAATCTTGCACATAAAAAATCAGTATAATATCATATTTCTTAGAAAGAAAAAAGAAATCTGTCAGAAAGTTACAATATTCTTTGAAATCAATTCTTTTGGTATGCCAAAGACATAATGAGTATTTAAATTCAAGCCTAATGATAGCCACTTGTGTGTAGATGTGCCAGCTATTGTAAACAAACAATATTTAATAGAAGGAAAAATGAAACTTCAAAATTAATCATGTCTTAAGGTAGATCAACACTAATACATGGCGAATTCGATATGCGCATATCGAAAATTAAATAGGATGCAGAATTGACTGAATTTTCAAGCTGGAATGTTCTTTCCTCAGACGTCATAATAAATTGACACATTTATATCATTCACTTTCCTGTGAATTATCTCCCTTTTGCAGTAAATATTTTCCATGTTGTAAACTACATAGAATATCTCTCTTAATCAAACTGTGACATATAGATTTTTTCAGCTCAGCAGAAAGCTTAAGTGTATCTTTCTTTTATATAAAAAAATTTTAAAATCTATGTGATATTTATTTCATATAAAAGCTAAACAATAATCATGTTCTTGGGGTTCCCTGTATATTCTTTGTACATGTTGCTGAAAAATATTGAATTTGGTCTGATTCTCATAGACTTATAACAGAAAAGGATGATTAGTGACATATCATTTCTATTTCATTTTTGGTACATGAGTTAAACCCTATAAAATATCTTAAATTAAAAAAAAAATCTGTCTGATATTTTAATTATGCATTTGATATACCGTATTTTACGGCTTAAAAGTCGATAGGGCGTATAGGTCGAAGGGCCCATGTTTTGGGAAAATTTTGGATCCGTTCTCAGATAGGTCGAGGGCGCCGTATAGGTCGACAGCCGACGATTTCTTGAAAGTAAGTATTGGTAAGTATAAGCTCTATCCACTGATTAAATTGTTTATAATTTATGTTGTACTAGCTGATTTCAATGATTATTATTATTAACACAATCATTTTTTTTTTGGGGTTATGAAAATAAATAAATTTAAATAAAGCGATGTTCATAAATTGTTCGTTTTGTCATTTCCTTTTCAAAACAATTTATAATATTGTTTAGCCTTGGGAATCTCAATTAAACTGTTGTCAAACTCATTATAGATTGTCAGTTTACTGGTTTAATTATTTAATTACTGATTAATGTTTATCCAGGGAAGCCATAAAGATGTCAACAAGCTGTATTGATGGCTTGACATGTCCAGGTGTTATTCACTAATTAGGTCCAATTTTATCTCCAAGCCGTGATCCATTTCATTGACACAAATATTTAATTTCCCATAAAAATAATTCCTTCAAAAGATTGAAGTAATAAAATTATGACAGAACACGTTAATTTCCCGATTGCCAGAATTTTCCTCGCCATGTTTTTACCTGTGCGCATGTGCAAACATTAAGTGTAAGAGTTATTGTTCTTTGTACAGATGTACAATATTTTACGAAAGGATATGGAGTAAATGAACATGAGACCATAACACATATGTTAACTCCAACTGCTATAAATTTAATGAGCTGTATGGCCATATCGGAAATTAATTCCTCATCAGCAGCACTAAAATCCAAACAAAGGAAATCCATAATCCATAAGTACGATAAGCAAATCCTTGTATCTGACAGTTAAGTCAATAAGATGGATAGTTGATGTCCCTAATTGTTAAATATTAATCAAATGCTTTAAATACTGCAGAAACTTTCTTCAAAAATAAAAATATTCAGTCAGAAATGCAACCCTGAAGAACCGTAACTGATTCATAGTTGTTCCGACTTTCATCGTAATTATATCCCAACAAACACTTCCTGCTTTGCGAGTGTGCAAAAACACAAAACAATAAACAACATTAACTGTATTTTATTGTAATATTGGGATTTGAAATGATTTAATAGCAATATCAGGAACAAAATATCAAGTCATAGAATCTTCTGGCATACCAATCAGACGTCTGTATTAATTTTTTCAGGCGAGAAAATTTTGATTTGATATCAGATAGGTCGAAACGGCAGAAAGGTCGAGCCCACAATTTTTTTGAAAAAAAATATCGACCTATAGGCCGTAAAATACGGTATATTAAATTTGTAATAGCTGAACAAATGTCAGTTTTGTCCAGATAAAGACAAAGTTTCTTTAAGAGATGGATACCCCTGTTAGTCAGTTTAAAAATAAATACTAAAATGATTGAAAACAAAACTTAGGCAACTGCTTCAAATTTATTGGGTCCTGATAATGCTAAAAAATCCAAAGAAGTCACTTCAAGAGTTGTCATCAATCATTTTGGCATTCGATATGCATGTGTTGGGTTACTTTCACGTTGGGTTTCTTTTTGAAAAGGGCCTTAAATTTTCAATGTCATCTGCAATTTTGAACATTTTTCATAATACAGTGCATATCAATGAACAATAATTTTTTGTCTCCTTCAAAAAAGCATGCTTTTAAGATTTTCAAAAATATAGGTACATTCAAAACAAAACACACAAAAAACTTCACAATATACAGTAAAACCATGCTGACCTTATCCTTCTCTCGTTTTTCATGAGCTTGTTGTCGTCTTTTCTTTGCTCTTTGTTGTCTTTTCAATACTTGCTCTTCTGTCAACTCTACCTCTCTGTAGCCTAAATATAAAAATACTAAAAGTTTTTATGTCTTCCTGATATGTAGATAGGACTGAAACAGATCCAAAAATTAAGAGTTATTTTTGGTCCCTGTTTGTGAATTACTCCAGTATAAAAACACATAAATTTTAGATTTAGATATCAAAATTTCCTTTATCTTTGGTTTGAAACTGATTTATCACAGCAATCTGATAAAGTCAGGACAGAAGTACTCTGAAAGAAGGCCTCTTGATATACTAGTTCTGATACAGGTGTTCTGTTTATAAATATTAGTAACACTGTTAAAGATGAAAAAGGTCACTCTTATGATTAATTAAACTTCAATGAAGTTTTCTTCTGTTTTAAACCATATATATATAAACATGCAAGAACATTTAATAAAAATTTAATGCTTTATTTTGATATTTAAATATGTAAATTCTGTTGAATTGTCATACTCTAAACAATTATTTTCTTTCATTCAATTTCAGATTTATGAAAGTAGTAATTGATAAGTAACGATCTGATGGATTTTTTATTATAAATGATCATCACAACATCACTGGTATATACCTGATGGTAACTGAAGTAATTCCTCTTGATGGCCATGAAATAATGCTCTCTGAAAATAAATAAAAGACAGATTAAGGACCTAATGAGTGCCACATATTTATTTGTTTCATTATAAAGGGAATATAAATTTGTTTATTCATACCGGACTTTCTTAAAGTCCAATTCTGTCTGCCAGTTTCAATTAGGTCTGCCAACCACAATGAGCAAAGGGAATAAATTCTACAATCTATATGTTTAATGTAGTTGATACAATTTTTTAGGATCTGATATGCAGAAAAGGTGTCTTGAAATGATTTTTTTACATGTGGTGCATTTCCAACCAACTTATTTTATCAAAGAGAGGGAAATCAGTTGAAGGTAAAATGGCATCGGAGAAAAGTTAGAATAATGTGTGTTATTGGAGCATGAACTTGCCTTCCACAATTGAGGTTTGACATGGCAACTTCAAAATGAAGAACAACAATAAAAGTGTTATTCCGCTGCTTTGTTTAACCATGTAGTAGTAGAGGTTGTGTCTAATGTGCATTTACTCCATATCCTTTCACTGTTTATTGAATATATATAAATGTAAAGAATGAAATATCAAGTAAGATTAAGCTAGAAGTGACTGTGCGAAAGCCACAAAAGGATACTTCCAACACCCCCATTTCCTAAAAATAAATGAAAAGTCCAATTATCTCCCTTCCATGGTGAAGGCAAATAGTTATATTCCTTGTTGTTCTGAAAATCCATAAAAATTGATACCTGAGAACATGTCCCAGTTCAAGAAACTGCAAAAATTAGTAACCGCAAAAATTAATATGCTTACAGTATTATATAGATCTCAGAATTAACTAAGCCATTTACAAGTGCAAATATACAAATAAATGCAAGCTCATAACTTCGCAGTGTTGTAGGATACTGATACAATATGATCCACAAAGCATACCTGTCTAGCTGTTAGAAGTTTGGGATCTTTACTTTTCTTGAGCATGCCTGAATCATCCAAATTTCCTTTTTCCAAGGCATCTAACCATTCCTTCTCCTCATCTGATGTGTCTTCTTTTTTAAGTTTATCTTCCTCCTTGCCATCTGGTTCAGAATCAAAAACCAGTATAAATATCATCATATACNATTAACTCACATTACCAGTTTCTAAATTGAATATATAGAAATCTTACAATTTTGTGGGATTAGGTAAAGATTTTGAAGAAAAATTGCAAAAAATCATATTTTGTATCTTTGACATTCTATTTGTTCTTAAAATCTTCTTCAAAGAAATTTTTTCAATAAATTTACAACAGGTATTGTCATTATAGCTTCAAAGAAAAAATTAAATTTTTGATTATTTGAACACAGATTTTAAAGGGAAATAACCCATAACGGTAAAACGGTATTAAAAAAAAACAATAAACAAAAAGTGACAAAAACAAACATGAATTTTCTTGATCTGATGATGTTTTCTCAATTATCAAAACATATTTATGGAATGGAGTAAAATATTAACAGCTTAATTGGGCCATTTAGCAGTACAGGTAACTATGTAATTTATGAATGGGTTAATTGACATGTAAACATCGCCGATGTTTATTTAACAAATCCGTTAATTTGTCAAAAAGAAATGATAAAGCTAATCAACTTTGGGGCCCAGAACAGGACAGAAAGACTGCTGCAAGATATAATTGTTGACATTTTTCACAAAAATGTGTTTTTGAAAACTTATTATATGTGACCTAAAGAACAAAGGTCACTTCCAGGTCAAATTTTCAACAACTTCCGGTTTGATCGCAATTTGTAAACAGTGAGTGTTTGGCCGTTTATACGAGGTAAAAAGAGTCATTTAGACACGAAAAGGGTGGCCGTTGGACGCGTCAGGCGGGTGGCCGTCTATATGGGGTCATTTTGTACATAAAAATGTTAATGCAAAGGAAATATGGCCGTATAGACCGGGTGGCCTCCCAAACGAGGGGCCGTTAAGTAGAGGGACCACTGTACAGTATGCACATCTACACATCATGATCAACAATCCTACACAATATGAAAGCAATCCATTTGGAGGTTTCAGAGGAGTTGCAGTGACAAGATGATACTTTGGTGTTTTAGCTGAAAATAGTCTAAGTCCAATAACTGCAATAAAAATAATTCGATCAATGAGGCAGCACAGTATGCACATCTACACATCATGACAAACAATCCTACCAAATATGAAAGTAATCCATTCAGTGGTTTCAGAGGAGTTGCAGTGACAAGATCATACTTTGGTATTTTAACTGAATATAGTCAAAGCCCCAAAACTCCCACAAAAATTATCCAATCAATATGGCAGCACAGTATGCACATCTACACATCATGACAAACAATCCTACCAAATATGAAAGCAATCTGTCAAGGGGTTACAGAGGAGTTGCAGTGACAGTTCATACTTTGGTATTTTAACTGAAAATAGTCAAAGTCCCATAACTCCCACAAAAATTATCCAATCAATATGGCAGTATAGTATGCACATCTACACATCATGACCAACAATCCTACAAAATATGAAAGCAATCCGTCAAGCGGTTACAGAGGAGTTGCAGTGACAAGAACAGGACTGACGGACAGCTGACAGACGGACGGACGGACGGACGGACAGACGGACGGACAGACAGACGGACAGACGGACGGGTCAAAAACATTATACCCTCCGCAACTTCGTTGCGTGGGGTATAATAAGATCTGTTTCTATTAAATGTATAATTAAATCTTATACTGTCTTCCATTTCATTATTGAACCTTGTCTATTAGTTTTGATAATCTGAATACTTCCAACCATTTCACTTTATTCAGCATGTTTAAAATATGTCTTGGTTTAAAAAAAAACAAGTAATTTATAATTTTTGTAATACTTCTAATAACTTGTGTAGAACGTCTAATCCAGATTTACAGTCTGCTTATATATAGGACCATGATGTGTAGCCTGTATTGTGTTATGGGCCACACTAGAAAAACAAAATCTCTAATTTTACAGGTAAAAATCTCTAATTTTAACAGCAAAATCTCTAATTTAACAGGAAAGTCTCTAATTTAATAGGAACATCTGTAATTTAATAGAAACATCACTAATTTAACAGCTTCAATATCTAATTTAACAGCATCAATATCTAATTTAACAGCTTCAATAACTAATTTAACAGCATCAATATCTAATTTAACAGCTTCAATATCTAATTTAACAGCTTCAATATCTAATTCAATTGCTTCAATATCTTATTTAATTGCTTCAACATCTAATTTAACAGGAAATATCTAATTTTAGAGGTAAAATATCTAATTATTAGAGATTTTCCTATGTAATTAGATAATTTACCAGTAAAATTAGAGATTTTGTGTTTCTAGTGCCAAGAAAAAGACAAGGGATGGACTATAAACCAACTAATTTTCGCGAGAGATTTATTTTTGTGATCTTTGGGATTGTGAAAATATTGTGAAAATAAATCTCCGCGAATATATCTAACTCAAATAGAATGCATTAGAAGAAATAGAAAATCGCGAAAATTTGTTGCCACAAATTAAAGTTGCTCAGGAGAGAAAAGAAGCGAAATAAAATAGCCACGAAAATAAGTTGGTTTACAGTATCAAGGAACCTTACACATTATAATAGTTTCACTTCTTTAATCAAATTTATCAATTCAATTACATGTATTTAATAAAAGAAGATGGGAACATTTTAGACTGATACTTTATAATGCATGTGAAAAAAAAAACCTATTTTTACTTTGTTTCTCCTTTGTAGGATATCAATAATTTGCTAATCCAATTGTGGGCTGTATCAAACTCCGGGATGTACCTAAAACAAGCTGTTGTGAGAAGTGATAAAGCCCGCTTTTGGAAACACACCACTATAATCTCAAATTGTGAGAGACTTGTTCTTTACCTTTTAATAAATTATTTTATTTTCTTTTTTAATAGTATCTATAACAGCCTGTTCCAATGGTGGTCAACTTTACTTAGGATCAGTACTGAAATTTCCTATCATCAAAACTGTCATTGGTGTTCAAGATTTATATAACATGAAGAACTCTGGGAAATTCAAATGTGCTGCAGCTGGACTTTATCTGTTTACTTCATCCATAACTTCTTTTTCTAACCAAGCAGAATATGGAATGTTTAAAAATAATGATGCATTATCCTTTGTATTTATTTACCTTGACATTGGCACTAAAGTTACAACCTATCACACAGGTACAGGAGCTGTAACAGCAAAATTAAATGTTGGAGACACCTTATATATTAAATCATACAGGGAAATGAATGTTGTAGGTGATCATTCCTGTATGACTATAATAAAAATCAGATAAATAAACTGATTCTCTTCATAATTCAGTTACTAGCCTGATTTAGCTGCGTGTACAGCATAACATAAAATCAAAATTCTTAGTATGAGGTGTATCAGTCTGGATCGGGAGAAAAAACATATCATGTAAATTTGTTTAGAATATGAATTATAATTTTGAAGGTCTTGCGGATTAACAAACCAAATTCACATTTGAGCTATTTTTGCTAAGTGAACCTCTAAAATCTGTAAAATTGAAATTTTAAGTATCAGGTGCACAATTAATTCAGGTGAACAACATATCCTGCAGGTTTGGTTGGAATATGACTTAGTTTTAAGGAGTTCAAGATTAACCAATTGAATAAACTGAGAAAAGTGTTACGAAAATTAATGCATGTACCATTGACAATATTTGTTGAAAATATTCTAAGTTGGTAAACAGGAAGTAGATGTCGTTTTATTTTGCCATGTGTTTTCTTGTGCTTTAGGTCATATTTTAGATTTTAAATTCATCCCTTTTAACAGCTCACATGCTCATGTATCTCGTTATTTTGTTATACAATTTCAAGTGGCTGTAATTTGTAGTTGCTGAGAAAAGTGTTACGAAAACTTGTACAATTGACCATATTTGTTGAAAATACTCCAAGTCAGTAAACAGGAAGTAGATGTACGACAGACCTGAATTTGATAAGCACAATATTGAACCCATACTAAAGTCACATACAAAATTTCAAGCAGCTGTGGTTTGTAGTTGCTGAGAAAAAAGTTACGAGACGAAAATTTTTACCATTGAGAGTATTTGCTGAAAATACTCCAAGTCAGTAAACAAAAAGTGATGATGTCTGACAGACCTGAATTCAATAAGCACAATATGGGACCCCATACTAAAGTCACATAAAAAATTTCAAGCGGCTGTGATAAGTAGTTGCTGAGAAAATTGTTACGAAAATTTTTACCATTGGCAGTATTTGCTGAAAATACTCCAAGTCGGTAAACAAGGAGTAGATGTGCGACAGACCTGAATTCGATAAGTGCAATATGGGACCCCATACTTAAGTCACATAAAAAAATTCAAGTGGCTGTGATAAGTAGTTGCTGAGAAAATTGTTACGAAAATTTTTACCATTGGCAGCATTTGCTGAAAATACTTCAAGTCAATAAACAGGGAGTAGATATGCGACAGACCTGAATTCGATAAGCGCAATATGGGACCCCAAACTAAAGTCACATAAAAAATTTCAAGTGGCTGTGATAAGTAGTTGCTGAGAAAATTGTTACGAAAATTTTTACCATTGGCAGTATTTGTTGAAAATACTCCAAGTCAGTAAACAGGAAGTAGATGTGTGACAGACCTGAATTCAATAAGCACAATATGGGACCCCATACTTAAGTCACATACAAAGTTTGAAATGGCTGTGATTTGTAGTTGCTGAGAAAAGTGTTACGAAAATTTTTACCATTGACAGTATTTGTTGAAAATACTCCAAGTCGGTAAACAGGAAGTAAATGTGCGCCAGACCTCACAGAATTCAATAAGCGCAATATGGGACCCAATACTTAAGTCACATACAGAATTTCAAATGGCTGTGATTTGTAGTTACTGAGAAAAGTGTAATAGAAATTTTTCACCACTGACAGTACATGTTGAAAATATTCCAAGTCTGTAAACCGGAAGTAGATGTCCGACAGACCTTAAATGGATAAGCGCAATATAGAACCCCATCCTTAAGTCACATACAAAGTTTGAAATGGCTGTGATTTGTAGTTGCTGAGAAAAGTGTTACGAAAATTTTTACCATTGACAGTACTTGTTGAAAAAATATTCCAAGTCGGTAAACAGGAAGTAGATGTCCGACAGACCTGAATTTGATAAGTGCAATATATGAAACCCCATAGTAAAGTCACATACAAGATTTCAAGTGGCTGTGAATTGTAGTTGTTGAGAAAATTGTTAAGTGGGACGGACAACAACTATGACCACGCGCCTCAAGACGACTTAAGTGATCCCTATATGTCGCCACACACTACGTGTGCAGGCAACACAAAAATCTACTGTGTACTAGAGCATGTCGAAACTGGCGTCGTCGGAAGGACCCGCAATTTTGATCCTGAAACTCTGGGCAAAAGTAAAAATCAGATAAGTGTGGATTCAAATTCTGTTTGATACACTTATGTGTTGATACAGTAATTTGCTGGATACAGTGATTTCTTGAAGTTTTACCAAAATATATCATTTCTTAGCTTCAGATTAAATATCACGTCATTTAAAGTTAAAAATCAAAGTATCAGCAAACGGAAAGTAGTTCAGTGACAAACCTAAAAGTGGCTCAGACAATACAAATCATCATTTCCAAGCTTCAGACCGAATTTCAAATCATTACCATCAATATAAGCCAGGAAATCTTTGATGAATCTTTGGTTCATAGTTAAACATCGGCAAACAGGAAGTAGTCAAGTGGTTAACCTGAAAATAGCTTACACAATTACAACTCATCATTTCAAGCTTCAGACCAAATTTCAAATCATTCCCTATTGTAGAAGCAAAGAACTCTGTGACGAAAATTTCATTGATAGTAAAAAATCAGAGTATCAACAAACAGGAAGTAGATGCCCGACAATGTTGAAAATTGCTTACACAATACCACTCATTATTATCAAGCTTCAGACCAATTTCCCTATTGCAGAAGAAAAGAAATTTGTAACCCAAATTTTGTTCATAGAAAAAACAATTAAAGTATCAGTAAACAGGAAGTGGATACCGGACCAACTTGAAAATGGCTTACACAATACAACTAATCATTTCCAAGCTTCAGACCAAATTTCAAATCATTCCGTATTGTAGAAGCCAGAAATCTGTGACAAAAAATTTGTTAATATCAATAAATCAAAGTATCGACAAACAGGAAGTGGAAGTCCAACAAACTTGAAAATCGCTTATACTATACAAAGCATCATTTCCAAGCTTCAGACCAAATTTCAAATCATTCCCACTTATAAAGAAATCTATTACGAAAAAAATTCTTGACGGACAGACAGACAAAGTGAAAACTATAGGGCACCCACATCTCGATGCGGGGGGCCCTAATTATGCAACTTGGGTATACTGTCAAACCTGTCTATAACCAGCACCAGAGGGAAGCAAGTATACTGCCCTTTATAGACAGGTGGCCTTTATATAGAGGTTAATTGTTTTGCAGGGAAATAAAATTTACAAATATTGATCTAATATTTACAATGAAGTGTAATGTCGTTTTCGTAATAATTGTTTTGTATGTTAAGATTATTTTTTTGACAGCTAAAAATTATGATTTTTTAAGTGTAAATGCTAATTACCATTGATTGAATGAAAAATTTTGCAGTTGAAGATAATTCATAATCACCATTTCTTTCCAAAGTCATTATTTTCGCCTGCCCATTATAAAGAGTTTAAAGGCCAATTCTTACCTAAAAGGAGTGCCTGCTGCCTGCGTTGGGCAGTTCCAGTTTTAAAGAGGGGTATTTATATAGGAAATCACACCGGGCGACCACAGACTACCCATTATGAACAGGTATCCGCTATATAGAGGTGTCTGCTAATACAGGTTTGACTGTATTTGTATTTTGTAACAATTGGGCTGATGCCACTGATGGTGGACAAGAGGTCCCTGAAGGAATGTCACACTTATCTGACATGAAAACTGTATCTTGCATTTTTTAAGAAATTTACTGTTTTTATCAAAATTCTTACCATCTAAAATACTATGGCTTTATTCCGTGCAAGGCAATCCATGGATGTCCTTAGTACTGGATTTGGCTTCATATTTCAATTTTTTGGTAATAAGTACTTCTTGTCAAAATATTTTTGGATTATGGCTTTCCATATTATTTGATTCTAATGCTGCTGATGAGAGGTTACTCCTTGAAACATGTGTACAGCATAACAAAATTTACTGTGTATTATGCATCTTTTGTATTTTTGTATTTAGTATGGTTAAACCTCATCATACTGTCTGTTATTTTTGTGCTGGTATAGATTTGTTAAGTTATTGTCTTTCCCTACAGCTATCTCATCCTCTTCAACAAAAGCCATATCCCGTTGACCCCAACTTATCAAGAAGTTGACCTGGAGTTATCAAGGAATTCCCCCAACGTTTGACAAGCAATACCCTTTTTATACATTTTGCAAGAAATAAATCTTATTTAAATGAGGAATCTATAAATGTATATTTTTTGTTTTCAATTTTGTAAATGCATTATTGTTACCAATAAACAACTAGAAGCTCAAAGACTGAGCCTGTATGGCTCACCTGACAAAATGCTGAACAGCAGGGTTTTGATGTTCTGCGTGGTGGCCATGTTTTTTGTCAAATTGAAATGAAATTAGCAATCTTTGTTAAGGACCTTCTATACATTATTCCTTTTAAGTTTGGTTGAATTTGCTTCAGTGGTTTCAGAGGAGTTGATGAAAATGATGTTTTTCCCATAGGGTCCTATGTTAAATAAAAGTTCCGCTCCGGCGGCCATGTTGTTTGTTGGAGCGAAACGAAATGAGCAACCTTTGTAAAGGACCTTCTATACATCATTCCTGCAAAGTTTGGTTGAATTTGCTTCAGTGGTTTCAGAGAGTTGATGAAAATGACGTTTTTCCCATAGGGTCCAATGTTAAATATAAGTTCCGGGCTATGGCCCATGTTTTTTGTTGGAGCAGAATGGAATGAGCAATCTTTGTAAAGGACCTTCCATATGTCATTCCTGTAAAGTTTGGTTGAATATGCTTCAGTGGTTTCAGGAGTTGACGAAAATGATGTTTTCCCATAGGGTCAATGTTAAATATAAGTTCTGCACTGGTGGCCATGTTTTTGTCAAATAGGAACAATATGTGCAATCTTTGTCAAGGACCTTCCATACACCACTCCTGTAAAGTGTGGCTGAATTTGCTTCAGTGGTTTCATAGAAGTTGATGAAAATGATATTTTTCCCCATAGGATCCAATGTTAAATATAAGTTCCACTCTGGCGGCCATGTTGTTTGTTGGATTTGAAAAACTAGAGGCTCTAAAGAGCCTGTATAGCTCATCTGATCCATGACTGGCATAAACTGCAGCCCAAAGTTACCCAATGTTAAAGTGTCTCATTTTCTAGAAGTTTCAAAGGAGAAAATCTTTGAACGTGTTTCCCACATAGGGTGCAATGTTAAACAATGGTCCCCACTGGTGGCCATCTTGGAATGCATGCAGACTTACCAGACACATTCATCGATAGGTACCGACTATGGACAGTTGTCACCAAGTATGGTTCCAATTGGGCAAGTAGATTCAGCAGTTTCAATGGTAATTTAAAGCCCACTATCCATTACAACCCATAT
>MJUU01043251.1:29669-48853 GCA_002080025.1 Modiolus philippinarum
CTCATGCGTAAAATGTAGGTCAGAGACAGCATCCGAAGCATGCATTCAAGTCATCATCCCAAAATGCATCAGGCATACCAATATGGTTGATGTGGGGCATGTCAGTAACTGGGAATGGACCTTAACCATTCTTCCTAACGGGACACAGACGCAGACGTGGACGCCAATGCCAATGCGGACGCTAGGGGTATCACATAAGCCCACCTCACTTCATGAGGTGAGCTAAAATAATTAAATTTTTGAAAATCACCCCCTTTGGGCCCCATTTATCTCGTGAAGGAACCCCATAAAAATCCTACTGGATTCCAATTTGTACTGTAATATACACTTTTCAAGGATAGATGGATGTTTCAGATTACATGCCTTTTAAGGTAATCAGTGTTTTATTTTTCCAATTACAGGTATAAACTTCCCTATTTTTTATTTGTTATATTTTCGGAAATGGAAGGAGCTGCAAAAACAAGAATTTGAAGAAATATACTTTCGCATTGATAAATCAAGAGGGGGTGTGGAGGTCAGATTCCCTTTTTTCTGAAAACAAATTTTGAAAATTTCATGCAATATATTGCCAAAAATAAGATAAAAACTGACATAAAATCACTGGACCCCTTTTTCTGTAATTCCATTACATGTATATAAATAATAAGAGTCAACAAGACAAAAATATAACAAGCCAATATTAAAGCACAGATAAAACATTGATGATGACACCCAACCATCAACAGTGTTAAGAAGACAAAGCAAGTTCTTTTAGACAAACATTCCACAAAAGATTTACTGATTTTTAGACAGCAAAAACAGCAAGTAATAAAGATTTCCGACTTCTCTATTTTTCTTAAGAGTATAACTATCTTTTAACCTATTTTCTTATGAGTAGAACTATCTTTTAACCTATTTTCTATGTAGGGTATCAATTGCTGCTGTATTTTGTATAGTCGTGGTAACTGATTCTCCTATTGTCATGATTGTCAATCCTAAAGTCTGTTAATATTCCTTCCAAAACAGTATTTTTGTTTTTCAATGGTTTAAAAAATGCTTGCTTTAAGGCATCACAAAAAGTCAACATGTCATTTGTGATGGAAAAGTTGAATTTCTGAAATTTTGGGTCAGATTAGTCGAAACTGTATCAAAACTTTGGAGCAGATCATGCTCACCTTTCCACAGCACCTCATGATACCTGCAGTTTATGTTGGGTTCACACAGCTAATGGCTTAGTTTTGTGACATTCTTGTTCAATTTTGTTTTTTGGTTTAGTCTTTACCATGTTGTCTCTATTTGTATTACATCTGAAGTGCTGTGTTTTTGGAATTTTGATTTAAGAATTTCCTAATTTTCTCTTTTTTTTGCTTTGGTATTTGTTGATGTATTTGATACATATGAAGGATGAAATGTAGATCTTACCATGAAATACACATTTAAATTTAGCAAGAAGTCACACATTTCCATGACTAAGTAAACACACAGTAGTAAAAGAAAACCAAGGAATGGAAATAAGGTCTGTAAGTCTCTTTCAATTTTAAAACTTCAAGGTACATATAAAATTGTAGGAAGATAATTTTTATGAAAATATATGAGACCACAATACAAATATATAAAAGTCATAATCCTGTCATATCTTTTCAAAAACAATTTTGAATCTAAACTTTAGCTTGAATTTTCAGTGTCTCTTTACAAGATCCAGACTCTATAACTGACTTGTCAACATTGTTAGGGGAAATCCTGTTCAGAACATAATTCAATAGCTACACAGGAATCTTTCTAGGAATCAGAGGTATGCTGCCTAGGTTAAAACTTGTCTTACATATAGGGTGCCTTCAACAATTCGGTTTTAACATCAGTCAATACAAAGATTTTTGGTTCCATCAGAAACAACAACAGAAAAACTTTTCTCCCATCTCGGACGAGGGAATCCATTGTTTTCGTGTTGCAAGATTTTTCTGTCTTGGGGGGGNATATACACAGCTTGGTCCACGTGAATTGAAAAGTATTTATTGAAAGTATTAAATAGTATATTGACTACCTTAGACTGCAAAATTTGAATTAAAACACATAAAAATGCCTAAATCGTTGGCACGGAAATAACCCCGTCAGACGTGTGCTCCATGCTTTATGACATCATGAAAAGGGAAGTAATTCCCTGATGTCAACAATGGCGTGTCGATGGTGATTTTTTTTTTTTATGCTGAGGGGGAGAAAAACAATCAAACACCAGTGAGAGTGTCAGACAAAAAAATCTCAGATACCCTCGGGTAAGATTTCTAGCGTCTCGGGCTCAGCAAGCTTCTTCAGGGTACTTGAAATCTTACCCTTGGGGCTTGGGTGTCTGAGATTTTTCTGTCTGACCCTCGCCCTGGTGTTAGATTCTAATAGTCTATGGGGAGGCCCTCTCAATATAAATTTCTCTCTATTAGTTAAGGTTTTGCTGTCAGCAGGTTAAACTTGTCACCTGTATAAGTCTAAGATTCCATCTTACCTTCATACTTTTATTTTTAGATTCCTGTTTCTTTAGTAATCTGTCTAATGTTTGTTTCTGAAATGCATAAAATTTTTACATTATTACGTTTATACCCACTGAGAAAGTAAGAAATGCATATGTTCCATAATTTATAATACTGTATAGCAGGCAATTTTCACAGTTGCATAATTTTGAGATTTGTTCTCCAAAGAATGGTATTTTGAGCTGTAATCAATTTTTGCTAAATGAAGATTGTGTTCATAAAAAGTATGTCATGAAATAAATTATGTTAAACTAGAAACAAATATATAGACTGTAAATCAGAAAATTTTTTACTTAAAAAAATTCTGTAATCATTGTACTTTTCTGACATTAACTAAATACAATGTATAGACTATGGGTTATGGGTATTGACATTAGACATGGGTATTGTATGATAAAACTGACACCTTTATACCAGAATAAAACTAGAGCTGTCACCGAATGGCAACCAGTTATACCCCCACTAGTTGAGCCCTGAATCAATATTGCAAGTGTAAATATAAGTGTGTGTGGACACAATACAGAAGTAGACACAGTCCAAATGTGGACACAATACAAGATTGAAAATTATGATAAACCTCCAACCTTTTTTTTTCAAGAAAATATTCAAAGACGAATTATCTCCCCTTCATGCACATCTTCAGGTGGTATATTAGAACAGTGTAACATCAAAATCCAAGTAGCTGTTTAAGATGACATACGCTGACAACGTTCTTCCCCCCTTTTTTCCAGAAAATATTCCAAGATGTATGATCTGCCCTTCAAAATTTCAGGCAGCAACCATATTACTTCATGCATATCTCCATGTAGTGTTCTACAACTGTGTAACATTTCATCAAAAACAAAGCAGATATTTTGGAAGGCATGCACTGACAAGGTTCGCCTTCCCCCTTTTTTCCAGAAAATATTTAAATAAGAATTATCTCCACTTCAAAATTTTGGGTAGCAACCATATTACTTCATGCACATCTTCAGATGGTGCACTACAACAGTGCAAAATTTAATTAAAATCCAAGCAACCGTTAAGGAGAACATGTGCTGACAAAGTACACAGACAGATAGACAGAGAGACACACAGAAAGGGTGATTCCCAGGGGTATTAATTTTTTTTTTCCAATTCTATTGAATTAAGTCTATGAATAAATTTCTACTGTTGTATTCTGTATACATTATCACAAGCACTAAATGTTAAACTTGATCATTTATGTTGGGTTGATTGTAGAACTAAGTTGGATAACAAAAGACTGCTACAAATACAATACAAATACATACAAACATGTAGTATGTTGTCCTGCGAAAACGTTCTTGACAATTTAAGTACAGAAAACTTATATGTATAAAGTAAACTATACAGTAATAAACAAGATTTTACTTTCACACAATAATATACCTATTTGACAATCTTGTGCATAAAATATCAGTATAATATCATATTTCTTAGAAAGAGATCTGTCAAAAAGTTACAATATTCTTTGAAGTCAATTCATTTGGTATGCAAAAGACTTAATGAATATTTAAATTCAAGCTACTACTGATAGCCACTTGTGTGTAGATGTGCCAGCTACTGTAAGCAAACAATATTTAATAGAAGGAAAAATGATACTTCAAAATTAATCATGACTTAAGGTAGAACGACACTAATACATGGCGAATTCAATTTGCGCATATCGAAAATTGAACAGAATGCGGAATTGACTGAATTTTTAAGCTGGAATGTTCTTTATTCAGACATCATAATAAATTGACACATTTATATCTTTCACTTTCCTGTGAATTATCTCCCTTTTGCAGTAAATATTTTCCATGTTGTAAACTACATAGAATATCTCTCATAATCAAACAGTGACATATAGATTTTTTCAGCTCAGCAAATAGCTTAAGCGTATCTTTCTTTTATATAAAAAAAAATTTAAATCTATGTGATATTTATTTCATATGAAAGCTAAACAATAATCATGTTCTCGGGATTCCCTGTATATTCATTGTACATGTTGCTGAAAAAAATTGAACTTGGTCTGATTCTCATAGCCTAATAACAGAAAAGGATGATTAGTGACATATCATTTTTATTTCATTTTTGGTACATGAGTTAAACCCTATAAAATATCTTAAAATAAAAAAAAATCTGTCTGATATTTTTATTATGCATTTGATATATATCAAATTTGTAATAGCTGAACAAATGTCAGTTTTGTCTAGATAAAGACAAAGCTTGTTTAAAAGATGGATACCCCTGTTAGTCAGTTTAAAAATAAATACTAAAATGATTGAAAACAAAACTTAGGCAACTGCTTCTAATTTATTGGGTCCTGATAATGCAAAAAATCCAAAGAAGCCACTTCAAGAGTTGTCATCAATCATGTTGGCATTCAATATGCATGTGTTGGGTTACCTTCACGTTGGGTTTCTTTTTGAAAAGGGCCTTAAATTTTCAATGACATCTACAATTTTGAACATTTTTCGTAATACAGTGTATATCAATGAACAATAATTTTTTGTCTCCTTCAAAAGAGCATGCTTTTAAGATTTTCAAAAATATAGGTACATTCAAAACAAAACACACAAAAAATTTCACAATATACAGTATAACCATGCTGACCTTATCCTTCTCTCGTTTTTCATGAGCTTGTTGTCGTCTTTTCTTTGCTCTTTGTTGTCTTTTCAATACTTGCTCTTCTGTCAACTCTACCTCTCTGTAACCTAAATATAACCAGATGTGTTTGTGAAACACTACATATGCCCCCAGATTCCGATTTTTACCCCTTTTTGACCCCTATGACCTTGACCTTTGACCTTTGACATAATTTTTTTTGCATATTTATGTTCCTCTTGACTAGACCTATACACTTGCAAAGTATCAAAAGTCTACCTGATATAGTTCAAAAGTTATAGCCAAGGTTAAAGTTTCTGATGCACTGACAAACAGACAAACAGACAGACAGAACAAAAACAATATGCCCCCTATCCTCGATCTGGGGACATAAAAATACTGAAAGTTTTTATGTCTTCTTGATATGTAGATAGGACTGAAACAGATCCAAAAATTAAGAGTTATTTTTGGTCCCTGTTTGTGAATTACTCCAGTATAAAAACACATAAATTTTAGATTTAGATATCAAAATTTCCTTTATCTCAGGTTTGAAACTGATTTATCACAGCAATCTGATAAAGTCAAGACAGAAGTACTGTGAAAGAAAGCCTCCTGATACAGGTGTTCTGCTTATAAATATTAGTAACACTGTTAAAGATGAAAAAGGTCACTCTTATGATTAATTAAACTTCAATGAAGTTTTCTTCTGTTTTAAACCATATATATATACATGCAAGAACATTTAATAACAAGAGGAAAGCTGTCAATGTGACAGCAAACCGGGTTTTCTTTTACATGGACTGTATATCTTACACATAGGTTGACCCTGAATATTTGAAATGTACTTATAATTTTCATTTATTTTCAATGTTAAACCTTCCATCAAAGTAGCCTATTTCTGAAAGTTGAGCAACTTGGATTTTAATCAAAAATAAAAATAAAAATGTGCACACCTCTGATACAGATACAAATGATCTGCATTATAAAAACTTCCTGTCTATTAATCTGTAGGAGATTTGTTTTGGACAAATGGGACACCCTATTGGTAAATATTTAACCTAAAAATGGGACACCCTATTGGTAAATATTTGACCTAAAATGACTAAGTTCAACAACTGGTAATTTTGGCATTATTCAACAAAAATCAAAATCAAAGTACCATGCACACCTTTGATATATGTACAACTAATCTGCAAATTAAAAACTTCCTATGTCTTATACTGTAGGAGATTTGCTCCGGACAAAGGGGGTACCCTATTGTTAAAAAATTAACGTAAAATGACTAAGTTCAACAACTGATATTTTTTACATAAATTATCAAAAATCAAAATCAAAGTACCATGCACATCTTTGATATATGTACAACTGATCTCCTATAAAAAAACTTCCTATGTCTTATACTGTAGAAGACTTGCTCCAGACAAAAGAGGTACCCTATTGTAAAAAATTTGACGTAAAAATGACTAAGTTCAACAAAAGATATTTTTATCATAAATAATCAAAAATCAAAATCAAAGTACCATGCACACCTTTGATATATGTACAATTGATCTGCAAAATAAAAACTTCCTGTCTCAAATACTGTAGGAGATTTGCTCCGGACAAATGATGTACCCATTTGGCAGCTGCCCGCCTGCACGCCCACCATTTTCATCATTTTAATAACCGGATTTTTCCGACGGAAAACCTGGTTAAAAATTTAATGCTTTATTTTGATATTTAAATATGTTAATTCTGTTGAATTGTCATACTCTAAACAATAATTTTCTTTCATTCAATTTCAGATTTTTGAAAGTATTAATTGATAAGTAACGTTCTGATGGATTTTTTATTATAATTGATCATCACAACATCACTGGTATATACCTGATGGTAACTGAAGTAATTCCTCTTGATGGCCATGAAATAATGCTCTCTGAAAATAATTAAAGACAGATTAAGGACCTAATGAGTGCCACATAATTATTTGTTTCATTATAAAGGGAATATAAATTTGTTTATTCATACCAGACTTTCTTAAATTCCAATTCTGTCTGCCAGTTTCAATTAGGTCTGCCACCCACAATGAGCAAAGGGAATAAATTCTACAATCTACATGTATAATGTAGTTGATTCAATCTTTTAGGACCTGATATGCAGAAAAGGTGTCTTGAAATGATCTTTTTTACATGTGATACATTTCCAACCAACTTATTTTATCCAAAAGAAGGAAATGGCATCGGAGAAAAGTTAGAATAATGTGTGTTATTGGAGCATTACATGCCATCCACAATTGAGGTTTGACATGGCAACTTCAAAATGAAGAACAACAATAAAAGTGTTGTTCCATTGCTTTGTTTAACCATGTAGTAGTAGAGGTTGTGTCTAATGTGCATTTACTCCATATCTTTTCACTGTTTATTGAATACATATAAATGTAAAGAATGAAATATCAAGTAAGATTAAGCTAGAAGTGACTGTGCGAAAGCCACAAAAGGATACTCCCAACACCCCCATTTCCTAAAAATAAATGAAAAGTCCAATTATCTCCCCTTCATGTTGTAGGCAAATGTTGTTCCGAAAATCCATGAAAATTGAAACCTGAGAACATGTCCCAGTTCAATAAACTGCAAGAATTAGAAAACCCAAAAATTAATATGCTTACAGTATTATATAGATCTCAGAATTAACTAAGCCATTTACAAGTTCAAATATACAAATAAATGCAAGCTCATAACTTCCCAAGGTTGTAGGATACTGATACAATATGATCCACAAAGCATACCTGTCTAGCTGTTAGAAGTTTGGGATCTTTACTTTTCTTGAGCATGCCTGAATCGTCCAAATTTCCTTTTTCCAAGGCATCTAACCATTCCTTCTCCTCATCTGATGTGTCTTCTTTTTTAAGTTTATCTTCCTCCTTGCCATCTGGTTCAGAATCATAAAACCAGTATAAATATCATCATATACTCCTTTCCACATTATTTTACTCTAACCTCAGTATAATGTAATTTAAAAAAAGTGTTAATGAAAAAAATTCATCACCTATATGCCTGAAAGGAACTCCTATCTTTGGCATTTAAGGAACATAGAAAAATGTACATGACAACCCATCATAAATGGGTAAAAAAAGTTTGATGTACAGGTTTGCCCCTTGATGAAGGCTGTGAAGTGATGACCTATTGTATTCTTTCTACAATTTGTTTGTAAGGTTGCTCCTTCAATTTAAAAATATTGCTAGAGCTATCATTGATGTTACTTACTTTTTTGTATTGCTAACATATTGCTAGAGCTATTGTAAGTATTGTCTTTTATCAATTCCACTTGCATTTCATATTTTATCCTTTTTCATTTACCACTAAAAATAAGTGTCAACTTTACAAACTTCACTTGTACTATAATTTTATTAAAATGTCATTAGAATATGAATTCCTGTCAAGTGCCAATACAGTTTTGACTTGTCTGTTCTGTCAATTGGAGACATGGCATCAAGATCTTTTAGTTTTTCTGGAGACCACAAAATGTTTATCTAGTTGCATACTCGCTGAAGATAACTTTTTGAAATAAAACATGCACGTCTTGATAGCTGTCACTTACATAACAATTTTTGACTTATTTGTTTAAAATGTTGAAAGGCCTCTTGATTCGTGTGCTTGGACCAATCGAAAAATTTAAATATACACATGTAATGTCTTGGAGTAAAACTGACCTCTTTATTCAATCAAGTTTTGGTTTTTGGTTAAAGAAATATATCAGGAATCAGCAAATTGAAATATAAAAATGATACTTTTCTTTTGTATCACTCCCTAAATTTTAGGAATGCAGTAAAAATTTGGTCTTACTCTCGACATTGTAAGTCAATAGCAACCATTAATTTTTTACCTAAATATGGTGCAGTCTGTGCCAAAAAACTTCTTGATTCATTAGCCGAAGGGGGCTAGTAAGGTCCCATGTACTACTAGCCTGAACTCAATTCTATTAGCCCTAACAGGAGATTCTATCTTCAAAAAGAAAAAAATTTTAACTAACACTCTGTGCTAGTGACTTGCTATGCTTACTAACACAAGACTGATTTAACTAGACTGAGGCATAGGGCTAGTGGCTAAAGGCAGACTGATGGTGATAATTTATTTTTACTTCATAGATGACAGCTTCATCAATATCTCCCTAATGTATTCTATTTAAATGAGTTGTTCACTTTTATCTTTTCATTAGCAATTACTCCATATCTTATCTAATTCCTAGTTAATATCTTTAAATGTACCTTGAGGAACAACCATTACATTGAGGACATCTATTTCCTGATCCTGAGATTCATCTGAAGACTGTTCCTTCTTCATTGACTGTACACTGTAGAATACAATATAACTTTTATTTTGCAACTTTTAAATTATACAACTATTAAAATTTGAATAAATGCTTGAAAATGCTGTGTGCCTGAATGCCAACATTTTATAAAATCAAAGAATTCTGTAGGTGCTCATTAGTGAGGATTATGGGGCCTCACATATGAAAAAGAAAAGAAATGGGGTAAATGTCAAGGAGACAACATCCCATATCCAGGTTAAAACGACCCAAAACAAAGCATCTAGGGGTCACCGTAGTACCTTTTAATTACCTGGGAAATATTGTGCGGTCTTAATTGTCATTTTGATTGTCTAGTAAACTTTTAATGTAAAAAGATTCTCATTTCATTTCTTAAAAAAAAACTCTTTCCAAAAAAAATATCTGTTAGTATTATTAATTTTTTACCTGAAAAGGGAAGTAAACAGAATTTTTAATTTAATTCAAATATAAATTGATTTTAAATTGATTTTATATCAATTTGTTTTCCAGTAAAAAAGCACAAAAAAATTAACTTATTTCATGCATTTTATTTATTCAATGATTAAGAAATCACAGTTGATTTTGAATATACCTTGAATGATTAAGCTTAGCACCTTTTATTAGAAGCTTTATAGTTTTATTACAAATAGTTACTCTGTGCTTTATAACACTTGGTACCTAATTCTAAACAATTCAATTTTTGTGCCAACCTCTCATTTCAAAATTGGGCAGTCAGGGTCATCGTTAAATACTGAACCCTATCGAAAGAACATCTGAAACAACTGGGTTAATTAGTCAAACTTAATCAAAATGTTTCTGAAATTATAGTTTCTCTTGAAAACAGTATTACAAGTCTGCACCTTTTGAGTAGTATATATAGTAGTATATATTCAAACATCTTATATTCTGAAACCATTTGTGGTCTGAAGTGCAAATAATCTTTGAAACAATAGTTCTTTAAATTATGTCCTGCAGATCCATCTCTTATCTAAGATGGCAGGCAGTGGTGAAAAAGTTAAATGTTGGACCTTAAAACATAAATGTTTCTTTACATAGTTTGAAAATGAGATCCTTTAAACTTTAGAAGTTAATTTGACTATATGCCCGGCATTGTCCAAGTGAGAGATACAAGTTATTGAAAGCCTATTGTTTCATATTTCTGTTACAACTGATTCTGGGACTAATATATGTTACATTAGTCCCAGAACTGTTTTAATTATTTTAAAGACTGTTTATATTTTGAACACCTTATACATGTACTCCTAAAAATTGTGTACATGATATATTTTCTGACATTTTCACAACAAAATTTACAAAATTAATTCAAAAATATTATTTGCTTTATCACTTTTGTTTATTTTAACCTAAAATTTACACTATTGTTTACATCATTCATTCATTTTGTCTACCTATGTTTAACTAATTTGATTAATAAAATTTATATCGGATTATGCTAATCAGGACATATAATCAAGTCCCTTAATGTACCCCCTTATAACTACTATAATTATGCGATTTTAAGAATGTTGGCTTTCAGGGAACACACAGCTAGAACTATTTCACCTGTCCTTTGTATGAACCAATGACAGTCATTGGTCGGCAAATACAATTTATAGAGAAATATACGGAAAACCAGTAGTGACAAAATTCCTTGATTTCTAAATTTTCTGATTTGCTGAGCTTTAGTTTCTTCTGGGTTGCAAAACTTCCTTCAGCATAAGTGTGTATGTGCTTCTGGATCATTTTTATATGTTATTCAGCAAAAAATTCAAAATTCAAAACTCTTTCTCCCACTTGAAATAATCTTCAATGTTACCGACCCCCCTTAAATTTCAGGCAAATTTCTGTTTTTGGTAGTGGAGACAATCAGAAACGGCTATAATGACGCATTAAAAATGAACTGCTAATATCATTCATGAATTATTGCTATTACATGTAAGTTACAGAGAGAACGCAAAATGTTTAAGATCCAGATGTATGGAGGGCTGTGGTTGACATAAATACATGCACAGTTAGCATGACGAGATAAGTTGTCACCAATAGGGAAAGTGTTAAAGATACATATAAATAACTCAAATGTTTTCTTGTGGCTATATATTTATGTTTAAAGGAAGAGTGAAAATTATTATAATAATATTAATTTGATATGAATTAAATCTTGTTATACTGATACAGAAATATTACATATATAAGGATGTATTCATTCCTTTACCTTTTAGTTCCCAGTGTCTCACCGCCTATTTTCAACTTTAGTGTAATGGCCGGTTTAGGTGATATTTCATCAAAATCACCATCTTTCTTCTTTTTGTGTTTTTTCTTATGTTTCTTGTGTTTTTTATGTGCAGAACCAGGAGGCGAATCTGTCAAAAAGAAAGAACATATCCAGAAACAGAATGTATAAAGTCACAAACCAATGAACTAATACAGAATTTCAATTCCCTTTTCACGAAAGAAGCTACACAAGCCCAGTTCCTCATGAAAGACCTTTTGACTAATCAAACAAGAGGCTCTCAAGAGCCTGTAGCGCTCACCTGGCCCTTGATTAACATAGACATTTTATGTTAAAGAGCCCTTATATATAATTAAACTATAAATCCAATATCCCTAATTAGTTAAAGGAAGAAGACCTCTGTTAGTTTAACATTGGACCCATGGGAAACACTAAGTTCCCCACTGGCTGCCATGTTGGATATCATGCTGACCTGAAAAACACCTTTTTGCAAGGGACCACTCAATGACTATTGTGGCCAAGTTTTGTTCCAACTAGCTCAGTACATTCAGAGGAGAAGATCTTTGAATGTGTTTTCCCTTAGTGTCCAATGTTAAAACTATGTTCCCCACTGGCGGCCATGTTGAATATAGTGCGATCCTGAAAAACACCTTTTTTGCAAGGGACCACCTAAGCACTATTGTGGCCAAGTATGGTTCCAATTAGCTCAGTAGTTTCAGAGAAGATCTTTGAAAGTGTTTTCCCATAGGGTCCAATGTTAAAACTATATTTCCCCCTGGCGGCCATCTTGAATATCATGCTGACCTGAAAAACACATTTTTTGCAAAGGACCACCTAAGGACTATTGTGGCCAAGTTTGGTTCTAATTGGCCCAGTAGTTTCAAAGGAGAAGATCTTTGAATGTGTTTTCCCATAGGGTCCAATGTTAAACTATACCCCCGCTGGCAGCCATGTTGAATGTAGCGCAATCCTGAAAAACGCCTTTTTGTAAGGAACCACCCAAAGACTATTGTGGTCAAGTTTGGTATCAATTGGCTCAGTAGTTTCAGAGAAGAAATCTTGGAAAATGTTTTCCCATAGGGTCCAATGTTAAAACTATGTTTCCCGCTGGCGGCCATCTTGAATATAGCACTGACCTGAAAAACAACTTTCTTGCAAAGGACCACCTAATGACTATTGTGGCCATGTTTGGTTCCAATTGGCCCAGTAGTTTCAGAAAAGAAGATCTTTGAATGTGTTTTCCCATAGGGTTCAATGTTAAAACTGTGTCCCCCTCTGATGGTAGTAGCGCAATCCTGAAAAACACTTTTTTTGTAAGGGACAACCCAAAGACTATTGTGGCCAAGTTTGGTACCAATTGGCTCAGTAGTTTTAGAGAAGAAGATTTTTGAAAGTGTTTTCCCATAGGCTCCAATGTTAAAACTATGTTTCCCGCTGGCGGCCATCTATTGAATTCGTGCAGACCTTAAAAACACTTTTTTTGTAAGGGATCACCCAAGGACTATTGTGGCCAAGTGTGGTTCCAATTTGCCCAGTAGTTACAGAGAAGATCTTTGAATGTGTTTTCCCATAGGGTCCAATGTTAAAACTATGTCCCCCCGCTGGCGGCCATGTGGAATGTAGTGCAATCCTGAAAAACACCTATTTTGTAAGGGACCACCCAAAAACTATTGTGGCCAAGTTTGGTTCCAATTGGCTCAGTAGTTTAATAGAAGAAGATCTTTGAAAGTGTTTTCCCATAGGGTCCAATGATAAAACTATGTTTCCCGCTGGCGGCCATCTTGGAAATCACACGGACCTTAAAAACACCTTTTTTGTAAGGGACCATCCAAGGCTTATTGTGGCCAAGTTTGGTTCCAATTGGCTCAGTAGTTTCAGAGAAGAAGATCTTTGAAAGTGTTTTCCCATAGGGTCCAATGTTAAAACTATGTTTCCCGCTGGCGGCCATCTTGGAAATCGGGCGGACCTAAAAAACACCTTTTTTGTAAGGGATCACCCAAGGACTATTGTGGCCAAGTTTGGTTCCAATTGGCCCAGTAGTTTCAGAGAAAAAGAATTTGAAACGTTTTTTTCCATAGGGTCCAATGTTAAATTTTGGTCCCAGCTGGCGGCCATCCTGGATGATGTACAGACCTGAGCGATACAATTTTGAAGGGGACCACCCAAGGACTATTGTGGCCAAGTTTGGTTTCAACTGGCCCAGTGGTACGGACGGACGGACGGACGGACGGACGGACGACGGACGCAAGGTGATTGCAAAAGCTCACCCTGGCATAGCCAGGTGAGCTAAAAAGTTGAGAACAATAAAAATCCTATAATTTCATTGCATTTCTGAATCGATCCATTGAATTGGTATGCCATAATCTATTTGAATACATAAAACTCTTAGATTTTAACTTGACTAACTGCTTTTTTAAGATTAACACTTTTTTGCAACAAAGTTAATACAATTAAGGTGGTTCGGGTGTCTAAAACTGCGTGTCCATCTCGCGCATCTGATGAAAATTTGAATTTACCATAAAAATGTTGTAAAAATTATTTTAGATAGTTTATAAACAACCCTTCTTTAGGAAAATGGCCACAACATAAAATAAATAAGGCATCAAACTTTTAAATGCGGTTGGATGGGACAGTGCGAGACCGAGATACACATACTCTTTAACCTATTTGTTGAAAATATGCTAATCTGTGGCAATAAAGGGCTACACCGAGCGCAGCATGATACGACCGCAGCATGTCGAATACTGAAATTTGAACAAGTGTAATTCAAAATGAATGAGGACACAGTAAAGACCTTGATACAGTAATTAAATGGACACAATAAAGAGCTTGAATCAGTTGCAATTTTGGCCTCTTTGGCCCCTTTAGCTCAGAAACGGGAAAAGCTATGCCAAATTTGTTGACTTACTACTGAAAGCTTATATCAAGAAGAATCCAAAGAAAAAAATCTGATCAAAATCTGATGAATAATAAGGATTTCAAATATTTCGAAAAGTTACAATTTTGGCCCCTTTGACCCCTTGTAGCTCGAAAACGGTAAGAGCTATGCAAAATCTGCTGCCATACTACTGACAGCTTACATCAAGAGGAATCCAAAGAAAAAATCCTATTGAAATCCAACGAAAAATAAAGATTTCACATATTTCGAAAACTTGCAATTTTGGCTCCTTTGACCCTTGTAGCTCGAAAACGGTAAGAGCTACGCAATATCTGTTGGCATACTGCTGAAAGCTTATATCAAGAGGAATTCAAAGAAAAAAAATCCCATCAAAATCCGATGTAAAATAAAGATTTCACATATTTTGAAAATTTGCAATTTAGGCCCCTTTGACCCCTTGTAGCTTGAAAACAGTAAGAGCTACGCAAAATCCGTTGACTTACAACTGAAAGCTTATATCAACAGGAGTTCAAAGAAAAAAATCCCATCGAAATCCAATGAAAAATTGATTTCACATATTTCGAAAATTTGCAATTTTGGCCCCTTTGACCCCTTGTAGCTCGAAAACGGTAAGAGCTATGCATAATCCGTTGACATATTCCTGAAGGCTTATATCAAGAGGAATTCAAAGAAAAAAATCCCACTGAAATCTGGTGAAAAATAAAAATTTCAGGTAATCAGCAAATTTGCAATTTTGGCCTCGTTCGGCCCTCATAGCTGGATAAGGAAACAAGTTACCAAAAATATAAAAGTTGAGTGCTATATTAATTTTTCATAAGGAATCTAATGAAAAAAAACTGCATCAAAATCAGACAAAAAATGAAAAAAATAGATTTTTGAGATTTCCCCCTTTTGGGACCCATTTATCTCATTAATGGTACATGTGACATGATATCCGTTGACATACTTCTGATTAGAAATTTCCTTAAGATCACACTGAAAGAAACCCAATCAAAATCCGATAAATAATAAATATTCTACAGCCCAATATATGAAAACACCTAATTTGGCCCTTTTTAAAATAAAGGGCTACGCAGAGCGCAGCATGATACGACCGCAGCATGTCGACCACTGAAATTTGAACATTTTGAAATTTGAAATTTGTGTAATTTAAAAGTGAATGTGGACACAGTTAAGAGGTTGACACAGTAACTTGATGGACACACTAAGTAGGTAGACATAGTAATTGTTGGACACAAACTAGAACGAAAAAATCCGTCGAAATCAAATTAAAGAAAAAAGAAAGATTTTACATATTTTGAAAATTGCAATTTCGGCCCTTTTGACCCCTTTTAGATCGGAAACCATAAAAGATACAAAAAATCTGTTGGAAAAATACTGAAAGCTTACAAAAAGAGGAATCTTTAGAAAAAAAATTCCATCAAAATCCAATGAAAAATAAAAATTTAGGTAATATGCATATTTGCAATTTTGGCCCTGTTTGGCCCCTTATATCTCAAAAACAAAACAAATTATCAAAAATCTAATAATAGCGCACATGTTAATTTTTCATAAGGAATCCATTGAAAAAAACTGCATCAAAATCCGACAAGAAATAAAAAAATAAAATTTTTGAGATTCCCCCCTTTTGGGCCCCATTTATCTCATGAACGGTACATGCGACATGAAATCCGTTGACATGCTTCTGATTGGAAATTTTCTCAGGAGCACACTGAAAGAAACCCCATCAAAATCTGATAAATAATAAAAATTCTACAGCCAAATACAAGAAAACACCCGATTTTCCCCTTTTTGGCCCCTTTTTAAAAACGGGAGGGGACACGATGACAAAAACAACTCCAAGCCTCCCTTTTGTGCCAAGGAACATTGTGTTAAAATTTCATAAGGATTGATCAACTTGAACTTAAGTTATTGACAAAAAACAAAACTGTCTTCAGACAACAATGCCGCCGACGACGACGACGGCGACGACGACGGCGACGACAGCACCATACCATTATACAACCTCAAATTTTTTGCGGTCGTATAAAAACGGGTGGGGCCACAATACCCAAAACCAATCCCAACCTTCCTTTTGTGACAAGCAACATTATATTAAAATTTCATAAGGATTGATCAGCTAGAACTGAAGTTATCGCACGGAAACGAAGAGTCTACAGACGCCGACGACACCGACGACGCCGCCAGTATCATACCAATATACGACCTCAAAAATTTTTTTGCGGTTGTATAAAAATCTGCATAATTTACCTGCACTTATAATATGAATCAGAGAAAATCAGTAAGCAAACACAAAACTAACAATGGTCTACAGTGCCAGTGGTACGACAAGATTTTAGCAAAATGGCGACAACATTATAGTGCATCATACTTAAATGTTTGGATGGGACAGTGCGAGACTGAGATCATGTATACGTGGTACGAGTACTCTTTAACTTATGTGTTGAAAATAAGCTAATCTGTGGCAAAAAATATGCATAATTTATCTGTATTGAATCAGAGAAAATCAGTTAGTAGCTAGGCTTTCAAATTTGCACAACAAATATCATTGTGCAATGCATTTTATAACCCTCGGACAAAATAATCACACTGTATGTTATTGTGAAAAATTCTTTTATATCGGAAAGTGTTATATAAGTACATTTGAATAAAAAAATGTGATATTTAGGCACAAAGGGTAAGAGTGAAATTGGCCATGACCTTTTCTATCCAGGTATGGGACACTTTCGAAATGATAGCATTTTCCCGCCTTTTTTTGGCGGCCATTTTGAAAATGGAAATCAACGAACACTTTTCAACATCGGTTTTGAAGTCTTAACATCAATATCTACTTGGAAACCAAATTTCATTGAAATCGGACAATGTTGAATTTTCCCGCCTTTTTTGGTGGCCATTTGAAAATGGCGGTCAAGGAACAATTTTCAACACCTGTTTTGAACTCACAACATCAAGATCTATTTGGAAACCAAATTTCATTGAAATCGGACAATGTTGAATTTTCCCGCCTTTTTTGGCAGCCATTTTGAAAATGGCAGTCAAGGAACAATTTTCAACATCAGTTTTGAAGTCGCCACAGCATGGCAAACATTTCATCAATTAACACTTAACCTTCAACATTTTTTGCAATTTACACTTGACCTCTTACACTTTTTGAAATAAAAAATAAAAAATGCAAAAATTTTGAAAATTTAACGGAAAAAGGGCTATAACTCCGAGATGGGTTTTCAGATTTTCTTAAAATTGCACAGTGGGTAGATCTCATCATGCTGATCATTTTTATCCCGTCACATTTTTTATATCTGTAATGCTTTTCGAGTTATAAGCCAAAAACTGCAATTTACCCCTATGTTCTATTTTTAGCAATGGCGGCCATTTTTTTTGACTGGACAACTAATCGAAACATAAATTTGAGAAGCCATACCCTGGTGATGATTCAGGCCAAGTTTGGTTACATTTGGCCCAGCAGTTTTAGAGGAGAAGATTTTTTAAATTGTTGACGGACGAACGACGGACGCAAAGTGATGACAATAGCTCACATGGCCCTTCAGGCCAGGTGAGCCTAAAAGGTAAAAATGTTGCTATTTTCTGGAGATTTTCCAATAAAAAGGAGATCGGTGACCTATTGAGTTTTTACTAAAATTTTGAAGTGAATTAAATAAACTTTCAGTCACAGAAAAATAAGAAAAATCTATCGTTTTGTATTTAGTCCCCGAACTACCTTAACTTATATGACATAATAAGTGCACCTATCAAAAGGCACCACAATTCTTAAGTTTGGATTGCTACATGGTGACATTTAATTTTAAGAGGAAACTGTCACAACTCATTTATTCAGGATTGCCACGCTTAATTTTGTACAATCTAATGTCCGTCTTCTACAGGTAATCTCATTGGTTGCTATGGGTGCAATGTCTTTAATGTCAACATTCAATTCAAAAAGTTGCATTAGGATTTTTTTGTCAGGTTCTTTTAATACTCCTATTCTGCTGTCCTGTTTGAAACAAATAAAAAAACTAAGCTTTTGGAAACATCATGAAAAATTTTGTTATCAATGTATCAGGTTTTATCAATAAAAACAGCCTCTCTACATTTGTACATATAGAAGGACTTAATGCCCTTAAAACTTGTATAATGAAAAGAAAAATATTTAACAAAAATATTTAACATATTATAGTGAATTAATAATTAATTGGTAAACATGGTTAAAAAGGTATTTTGGATAACTAAATCTAAATAACTGAATAAACATATTAGGTTTCAGGTTTTGAAATTGATTTGAATATAATGACAAACCAAAATTCAGAAACTGTTGCCAACTAACAATTATAAAGCACCAAGTGATAGAAACTGCTATTAACCAACAATTAATTTTTGTTGAGATAAAAAATATTGCAATAAAGGGCTACGCCAAGCGCAGCATGATACGACCGCAGCATGTCGACCACTGAAATTTCAACAAAAGAAGTTTAAAGTGAATGTGGACACAGTAAAGAGCTTGACACAATAATAAGATGGACACAAAAAGAAGCTAGACACAGTTATTAGCTACTAGTAGAAACAAAATAGGGAAAAAACCCTTTTGATTACTTACTGATAAAGAGCTATGCAAAATATGTACTATCAACTAAAACTTTACATCCATAGAAATTCAAAGAAAAAATCC
>MJUU01043251.1:54847-78653 GCA_002080025.1 Modiolus philippinarum
GAGATTTGCCCCTGTTGGGCCCCATTTATCTCGTGAGCAGTACATGCTACGTGAAATCCGTTGGGCATAACCCAGATTAAAAATTTCCTCAGGAGCACACTGAAAGAAACCCCATCAAAATCCGATTAATAATAAAGATTCTACAAACAAACATGTGAAAACACCCAATTTAACCCCTTTTGGCCCCTTTTTAAAAACGGTTGGGGCCACAATTACCAAAACTGAGCCAAGCCTTCCTTTTGTACCAAAGAACATTATGTTAAAATTTCATTAGGATTGATCTACTGGAACTAAAGTTATTGACCAAAAACTAAAGTGTCTACAGACGACGACGACAACGACAACGACGACGACGACAATGACGACGACAACAGCACCATACCAATATACGACCGCAAAAATTTTTGCGGTCGTATAAAAATGTAACAAAAACAACAGGTAACATTTCTGATATGACCTAGGGCATTAGGAACCTCTGATGTAGACGGTCACCAGTAGTCATTCATTGCTACTTTCGTTAATTGGATAATTGGTCGCATGTCACTTTGCAAGTGTGAAAAACGTTGATGATTTGAGAGAAATCATTTACCTGTAATGTTTCTGAATAAAATGAAATACACAGCCAGTCGATGCAAACAGAAAAGAAATAAATAAAACTTGATAGAAATATTAAAATAGATAAGAACTATCTTATTTTCAACATGCCATTTTTAATCAAAATGTCCTTGATTAAAAAAAATCAAACTTTACTCACAAAAATTCTCTTTTTGAAAAGTACTGAACGAAAATTTTTCAAGCTTTGGTGGGAGGATAGGACAGGTAAATTAGATGAAAATTGTATCGATAACCAAATCGTCGTTAGATTCTGTATTTTTGACCGATTACAGACCACAAAATTAAATTAAAATCTGTCAAGTTAGTAATGTTTTGTTTGCAAATTTCACGACGAGCATCTTCCACTAGAAACTATTGTGCCCTCAATTTTGTAACATTTCGATCGCCTATTTATGTATTCATTTTATTTTGTTTCATTTTATTTTTTTTACATCCACAATGAAAGCAGAGACATATAATTAAATAATTATATGTCTCTGATGAAAGTTTACAAAGACGACGTATGATAGCTTCTCCAATACCTTTAGTTTTATGAATTATTTCACAGAAACAAACACTAATTAACGGTCGGCATCAAGAATGACTTAGTTGTGTATTCAAATCATGCGTCACCTGGCAGACAAACAAGGTGTAAAACAGACAGCACACCCATTTAATGACAATTCAATAAATCTCTTGTATTTAGGGGACGAACATTTGATTTTCAAGGGAGGGCTTTGGCGATTCTGCCTAAAAAATTCATTCATTATCACAAATCTCGGAAAAATTATTTATTTCCACCAAATGTCACATCGAATTATTCATTTGCGTTTGCAACAAAAAAAATATTCTGCATTATTTTTAGTTCCATGTTAAGTCGGACTATAATATTAAATATCACTGGCATCAAGATGAAATTATTTATTTGCAAAATCGTTGTAAACTAGAACATATTTTGCTTCACTCAATTCACCTGACTCGTTATTTTATTGGACATAAGATGCATTTTCCAAAATTGTTAGTTGGACTTCGTCTCGTATCACTTTCTTCATGAGTTTGAAGGAACACTGCAGACATGTCAACTCTTACTTTTTCATTTAATATTGATGACTTCAGGCATCGCTGTTTGTTTTGTTTTTTTAATTTTGTTTTTTTTTTGGCGGGGGAGGGGGTTTCTTGCAGATCACTAGAAGAGCTGTTTTATAAATTTCATTTACGCGTTTGACTTTAAAAGCAAAATTTTCACTCAGTCGGCTTTTGCCTAAGAAATCTTCACAATCGGCGAATTATACTGTTTTAACACACCACATGGACAAAAATATATTCTTATGGAAGATTTTCCGACCAAAATATGCAATAATTATTACATACATAATTGGTTCTTGCGGATACTATAAATAAATGCTTCCGAGGAAGGTCAATGCTTAATATTATTTTTCCTTGAGAAAAAAGTCAACAGGAATGAAGTAACGGGAACACACTTCAAAATGTGTATGGATTTATAAATTACCTAGACTGCCAAAAGACACCTGTTGTATATTCCGTTAATCAACTATTTCCGAACAGCAGGTGACCTATACAACATGTCTCGTGCCAGCATGTGGCTATTTGACACACAATATACAATCTTGTCATCTGACACAATTTACAACCGTTTGAAACAAATCAGTCTGTTTTTATTAAAACAGACGAAATTATGTCTGGATCTGGTAAAATATGCGTGCATTATGATTGATTCTGTCAAATTAAATTTATTCCTGAAGAGAGACATAGGTTATATGTTTCTCTGACTAAATCGAGGAAAATATATATATTGAAAATACTCTACTTGGCTTCAATAAAAATCATGCTATTTGAAATAATTGTGTAGTAGAAATGCTGTCTTACTGGCCATTGTAGTTTATTTCTCTTTCTATGTATTTCGGTTATTAGTGATTCACTACTGACCATTCGTCGATCTGTTCAAAATGGCTGTCCCCACAATGATAAAAAATTTCAATTTTGTATTCGCTTTTAGTACTTTATCTGTTAAAATATAATATTAATATCGGAGTATTATGAATATTTAATGCATTAAGAACAACATATCAAATTTTCATTTTTGAGTGTAGTTTCACTTTAAATATGTGAGATGATCTATATAATAAAATCAATAACTAATCCTGGATTCTGATTATCGAAAATATTCAACTCATGATCGAAAAACTTTGTAATTCACTTATGCGCTATGCACATTCCTGAATTACTGCGTTATCCGATCATTCGTTGAATAATTTGCGATAATCAGAATCTCCGATTAGTTATAGTATATTTGATCCAGACTTACTTTAATCACAAGTGACAGCATTTTTTCTGCAACCTTCTTGTTATATTCAATGTAATAAATAGCCGTCAATATAGCTGTTTTTTTCTTTTAATAAAGGAAGATAACTCTGGAAACTCGAACATTTGTCAATTGACGACTTTCGAGTTTCCGGAGTTACCTCCCCTGATTAAAAATAAGCAGCTATCAAGGATTATTTTTAACATAGAATATAACGGGAGGGTTGTAGAAAAAATGCTATAACTTCAGTTTGGAGAAGGTCTGGGTCAAATCTTTAGTATATGATGTTGATGCTGCCTCAGGGTATAATCCAAGATACTTTTCATGATGCTCACATTTACAGGTAAGCTACAGGTAGATGTTAATTGCACTTGGGATTAACAGGATGTGATGGTGACTTAATAAACATCTGTTGGAAAGCCACAAAAAGTAGTTAATAAATAGTCAAGGGTTAATATTATACAAACTATGAATATACGAGATTGTCCAGAAAATAAAAATAAGTGAAACCAGTAAGGGAATACACAACAAAATGGTTAGCGAAAAAGGCACTGAAAAGGACAAATAGACTTTTTCTTTAAAACACAAACAGAAAATTCCAACTAAAAATAACATATAAACAAAACAACAAAAAAATGAAAAATAAAACATTAAATTAATAAATTTTAATTTTAAAACTTAAAACAATGTTACAGACATGCCTTAAATGAAAAGTGAAGGACCAATACACAAAAACGAAATATCTGAGAAAGACATTCAAAATAAAAAAAGTATTTGAAAAGCATTTCAAATAAACGATGAATTCAAAAAGGGCAAAATAATCAAATGGTCATAAATATAACCCAATTTCCAGAACATAATCCGATATCTCCAGGTGCATTCCAGAGCATTATACAATTATTGACTTTGATATAGGTTGCTGCTGGGATTTATCAACCTGAAAAAATGTTATATTCACCGAGCCAAAGGCGAGGTGAATATTGCTTTTTGAAGGTTGATAAATCCCTGCAGCAACCTATTTCAAAGTCAGTAATTGTTTTATTATATGATTATACACCAGGAAAGAATTAATTAGGGAACAGACAAATTGGAAATTGTTTTAACCCGAACGTCATCATTATTTATTTATTTGTTTGTTGGTTGTTTTTATTTTCTATTATTATTATTCTTTTGTAATTTATCCTTTTGATAATAAATAGCACATTTTTGCTTTTTATTAACAAATTTGCAAGTTTTAACACTTAAAATGAAAAATTCATCCAAAATACAGTTCTCTCTAAAATAAGATTGACAATGGGAATCTGGAATTTTTATTTCTATTTTTAGCCCAAACCGGGTTGACATTACAGTCCACATAACCTGTAGCTATTTATTGCTGCGGTCAAGGAAGTGACAAAAATTTTATTGTAGTAAAGTCAAGATTAACACCCTAAGCTAACACAATGTCTACAATGTAGATACATCAGACGTGAAAACCTGACAAATGTATACAATGTTGTCTTTACTCGACGGCGAGTCAATTAAAGGTAGAAAGCTTGGGATGTAAATCTTAATTTAGGTAAACTGAAAGTTTTGCCACTTCCTTGACGCAGCAATATAGCACATTTGAGGTTGACATGATACTTACTTGTTACCTCTCAAGAGGTTTTCAGCCAATTAGAAAACAGAAACAATACAATCATATAATAAAATCCGATATCTCCATGTGCATATCTCAAACCAATACACATCATGGGTTGACACGATATAAAATGCAGGTTATACCATGCAGAAGCTAGCAAAGTACGATAAACTGCCAAGGGGTCACATTTGAAAATGTGATGGTTCGCAATAAAATGTAACTAAAGTTTAAACAAGACAACAAAACAATACAACAAAAGAGGATTTTTATTCTCGGTTAAAAAATTTATAAAATCGTGACACTCTTCAGAAATATGTATTTTTTCCCCTGGATTTTGACCGGCTTTGCATCCTTGTGTATTGTTTTCACAAAGAAGACACGAAATTTTCAAATCATTTGGTAAAAACTATAAAAGTATACGTTTTTAAATTTTGAAAGATTGTCTGTCGAATACCTTGTGTGCATCGATGTTCTTTGTGTACATTTATGTACCTTTAATCATGCAGCTAACTTTTTGTGTGTAAATTGCTTTAGGATACATTTTATTTGATTCATTCGGGTTATGTTTACTACCCCTGTTTTTTATTCTTTTCATGACTTTTATGTTTTGCTTTTTTATTCATTGCATTTTTTATGTTTTTAAGTACCAGGTTCAATCGTCCTTTTGACTCATTCTTACTAATCTTATTGTCTTTTTGTTGTGTATTCCCTTACTGTTTTATATTTTGTTGTGTATTCCCTTACTGTTTTATATTTTGTTGTGTATTCCCTTACTGTTTTATATTTTTTTCTTCACTTTTTAGACATTCTAATGTATTAATAGTTTGTATAATATTAACCTTGACTATTTAACAACTACTGTTGTGGCTCTCGTACAGAGGTTGATTAAGTCACCATCACATTCTGTTATCTCCAAATGCAATTAACATTTACCTGTAATAGATTACCTGTAAATGTAAAGCAAAATTTTGTCCTGTGAAATAATGTCCATCTGGACAAAATTTCATAGAAATGGGTTATGAAATTGTGTCCTTGCCTGTGAAAACTTGTCCAGAAAAAGACATTTTTCCATATGTAACTTTGTCCCATAAGACATTATTTCATGGGAAGGTATCATGGAATTATGTCCAGATGGAAAGGAGATTATTCAAAGTTTGGTGGGACAATATTTCATGCTATGAAATTTTGAACATTAATGTAACAAAATGTTCTAAATCATTATAGTGTCTTAAATTTAAAAGTCACAGCATTGTTGATGAAATTAATAATAATAAATAGTTAAAAGTAGTATCAAGAACTTATCTATAAGGAATGGAAAATAAACAATTATTTGATAAGTAGAAAAAGAATGAAGAGCATGAAGAATGCCCTGTGGTATTATGTCTGTACGACTGCAAGATTCAAGTTGAATCAGGCTAATATGGCCAAGCAAATAAATATTGTTTTTGTAAAAATACACAAAAATTAAAATCCTTATGATCAAATCATCTTCTAATAAGATAAACGTGAAACTTATTAGTACAAACATTTTGTCCGTATGTAAACTATTGGGTCAAGCAAACAGATGAAAGGAAGGATGAATGGAAAGGAATAAAACAATATGCCCATACTTTTGGTAGATGGTGTATAAAACAGAGCAAAGGGATAGCCTCCTACATACTGAAAATAAAATCTTATTAGAATTTATTTGATCAGCCCTTTGTTAACCCAGATGGTTACATGTATTTACAATTTAACCATTACATTTCAAAAAATTTTCAGAAGTTATTTTATTTGGTGAGCTCAATTTCAATATGAAATTGTGTCTATCATTGTACATGGCTAAATTTTATTATGAAATAAAGTTAATAAATGGTGGACATTTTTTCACAGCGAAGGACATTATTTCATAATGAAATTGTGTCCTGGACAAAATTTCATAATGAAATTGTGTCCTTTGCACATTATTTCACAGAGGACAAAATTTTATGTTACATAAAGGTGAGTGTCATAAAAAGTATGTTTGGATTGTACTCTGGGGTTGTATCAACATCATACTCAAGTGATTTGACCCAGACTTTCTCCAAACCGAAGTTAGGGAATGACCATTTGATTCTGAGGGGGGGCCTGGCAGTTTCGGTCAGGCCCGATTATTTATTTTCAAAATTTTGCGGGCCAGAATATTTATTTTTCGCCGCTTTGCGCCAAAAATTTTTATTTTCAATAACATAATCGTATCGTACCAATAAATCTAAGGTCAGATTTATTTTCTTGGATGTGCAGGCCAGATTATTTATTTCCAACTTATTCAGTGACAGAATATTTATTTACAAAATCTGCAACCCTCCCGTTATATTCTATGCTAAAAGTTACTCTTGATAGCCGCTAATTTTTAATTAGGGGAGATAACTCCGGAAACTCGAAATGGGTCAATTACAGTGGGAGAACAGGTGTCCGTGCATCCGGTGTTTCTGTGCACCACCAACTTTTGGATGCTGAAGTCAATTTTGGCTAACACAAAATGTTGTGTCAATAAGTTTACAACTTTTAACTTTTAATGTTCAAAGAAAAGAAAAGAAATTACAAACTTTGGCGGAGAAATACGTAATTTACTTCAAAAGGCTAAAAATAGCTAATTTGTTTCATTCTATTGGTTCCGAATGCCCCCTTTTCAATTATTTTGCAATTTCAATACAAATTTGCGTCACTATATCATTGAAATAATAAGTTTCTTTTTTCACATGGTTTGTTTTGTATAAATCTTTCTTTTAAACATTCCTATGCTGGGTTTTCTAGGTCATGCACGGACACATCGGCCAATACAATGTTTGCGCAAAAATGGGTCAAGCTTTGTTCAGGACCCAATATCACATAGTGCAGATCGATTTTCTAAAGCTTAATTTAATTTTTCAAAAGTGTTACACTCAAGAATTCAAAGCGAGTATTTGCATATAACATGTCCACTTTTAAAAGTTTGCAAATCTGATGAATTAGTCTAAGGTGCACGGACACACCGGCCTGCTCTGTACTCAAATAGTGCTACACTACAGTTAGCTAAACGCGAATTGATTCCCTGTCTCTCAACACCAAGTATTTTCCTGGTGGAACACTGCTAAACGCACCGAAATCACCGAAAAATGGTCCATGAATATCTATGCATGTGAAATTATAAAAAAAAAATGTACATGGTCATGGGAGTTGGACTGTGGCTGTGCATGCGGTCCGAGGAGTTAGGTCTTTGTATGGTATTTTGTCATTTAGTTTACTTATTTGAAGATGCAGATAATTCGGTATCTTTATATGTGATAAAAACGTAAGCCAACACAATACCAATAATAATTTCTTCCTCCGTTCCAGACTCTTTTCGTTTCCCCATGTTGTCTGTTGTCTGTTTACCGGAAGTAAACAAAAAATAGGATTATCTTACAGTGTAATGGACACATTCAGACACAGGCATTTAGCAGATCTCAGTTATACAGTTTAAATTCCACTGACTCATTTTTATATTTTTTATCATGACCAATGAAGATACTGACTTTAATAGTCTTTTGGTGAATTATATTATGTAACTTCAAGGCTAGATGTGAAAATAAAATTCTAAATATGTATATATTGCTACGGTCACTGACCAAGTGGCAAAACTTTCACTGAATCGAAGTCAAGATTTACAACCCACGCCTACATTCTGTTACCTTAAGAAGACTACACAGTGTATACATATCAAACGGAAAAGGTTACAGTTGTATACATTGTGTCTTTTTACGACCACAGATCCGTATTAGAATGTAAGCTTGGGGTGTAAACTTTGACTTCTGTTCAGTTAAACTTTTGCCACTTGGTTGACTGTAGCAATAATTATTTAATTACTTTCTATAACCAGACTGACATAGATCTATAATTACATTTAACTATTTAACTATATGTCTCTGCTATAACTAGTCATTGTTATACAAACTCTCTCTACCATTTACTGATATTCTTGTTTATGTGTGGACGTTGTCTTAATATTTTTTTCGTTTTTTTTTCTTTTTTTCATTTCTCTGGTCTTGTTTTGTATATTTTTTGTGTTTTATTCTTGTCTGGGACTAATATAACATGTTATATTAGTCTCAGTTCTTGTATGTATGATGTGAACCTTTATTTCGGAATTAATTTATACATAAATTATATATTGTTATCAACTTTCATAAGTTGCTAACATACTTTAATATCCATAATTCAATGTTTGAATCAGTGAAAACCTTATGTGTTTTTCGTTAATGAAACTAAATCAATGAAAGGAGAAAACTAACAGCTCGGAAGACACTGCACAGAAGCGGGGACTATTAGTTTATTTAAAGTGGTACAATGTAGTAGCGGGGACTATTAGTTTATTTAAAGTGGTACAATGTAGTAGCGGGGACTATTAGTTTATTTAAAGTGGTACAATGTAGCTAGCCTAAACCACATGACTAACCATTCAAAACCCTACCTGGTTGCAGCAGAATTAACGAAACCATGTTCAGGATTCCAATGTTCTTTTGATTAAATTGAAAATAATAGTCATAAACAGATGACCAAAAGGAGTAAATTTTATTGACCTCAAGTTCCCGATGATCAATATGAGGTGTTTCAATCATCACTTATTTCAAACAAATTTTGATATCAGGTACTATAATAACTTAGTTATATATAGTCACTGTTGATATTCACAGTATTAATATACGTCATTGTCAGGACGTAGGTCTTGTTGTTATTACTGTAATAAATCAGTTTGCATTTCATGCAAATGGGCGACACTTTCTATCTTAATTGCAAATTTCAGTGTTAGTTGTCAGCTAACACACCTTCAACAACTGGAAACTTCTGTTAGAAACCATTTAGTAAACCATATGAAAGAAACTATTTTTCAACAAAAAGCAATTGGGGTTTTTATAGGAAGATCTACAATGCTACAGTTTTTACACGTTCTGAAAAATGGACAGAAATCTTGGGGCCGGGGAGAAGCTATCTACTTCGATTTTTTGAAAGCCTTCAATACCGCCTGTTTAACATAGTTCGATTGGTTGGTAAACTAGGAAATTATGGCATATCAGAGGAAATAATCACATAGGTTATGTCCTTCGATCCTGACATACCGAAAACAGCGAGTAAGACGAAAGTGTAACTACTCAAATTACAAACCAGTAACTGGTGATATACCACAGGATAGCATTTTGGGACCGATTCTCTTCGTTTTATATTTTAAAGATCTCTCGGATAACCTATAGACTCAGACTATATGTTTGCAGATAATATCAAAATTTTTACACAGATTACAACATTAACAGTTGCCGATAAGGAAATCCTCCCAAATGATGTGGAAAAAAGAGGATTTGTCATATAGGTTGTTATGCTTTCATCCAGACAAATGCAAGGAAAACAGTTTATTCTACAAAGCGCAGACCTTGATCTCTTTACTATCAATAACCTGGGAAATATTTACATACACAGATGCAAGTTTATCAAGTGGCCAAATATGTCTATCATAAAGTTGATATAAAACTTTAATGCTGTATACTCACAGCCCAAATCGTACAACCAAATCAAATATATATTGTATTATCCGTTGAGAGCAATGTGGTTTTTTAGCTCACCTGGTCCAAATGGGTCTATAAATTGAGCTATAGCTGTCAAGCGCCGTCAGCGTTAACTTTCTTCAAAGATCTTCTCCCTTGAAACTGCCGAGCAAATACTAACCAAACTTGACCTGAATCAGTTCCAGGGTATGTACTTCCAAGTTTGTTTGATTTTGAAGTCTGTAGACCAAACAACATGACCGCTGTTACTAAAAATAGATCATAGGGGTAAACTGCTGTTTTGCAAAGAATCCGAAAATCGTTACAGATATCAAAAATATGACTTCACGTTAAAATGATCAGCATGATAAGATCTACCTATCCTGCATAATTTTAAGAGAATCCGAAAACATGTCTTGGAGTTATTTCCCCTTTTCGTAAAATTTCGATTTTTTTTGTTGTTACTTTTCTTCAAATATATTGAAGATGGTAGAAGATAAAGATGATGTTAAGATGACAAAAAAGAAGTTGAGCATAGTAAGATCTAACTATCCTGCAATTTCGAAGAAAATGAAATAGCCTATACAGGAGTTGTTATCCTTTGTCGATGAGTTTTTACGATCTTTACGTGGTTTAATCTATATTTCAAAGACTGTCGCAGAAAGAGGGTCAGTTTGAATTACAAAAATATATCCAGCTTGTTGAGGACTACGTCCAACAGATTTGCATTATATCCAAGGTGGCCGCCTACGGGAAACACAATTAACATTGGACACTATGGGAAATGCTTTCAAAGATCTCAGGAAAGTTCTAGCATGAAACCACAGATCCAATTGGTGGTCCCCTCCCCCGTTTGTGGATTTATGTTTGCACCTCATCCAAGATAACCGCCAGCGGGGAACATAATTTAAAATAGGGACTCTATGGAAAAGGAATTCAATTTTTTTCTTCTCTGATCATGAAACCACAGATCAACTTGGAACCAAGTATGTCACAAAAGTCCTTGTGTAGCCCTTCCAAGTTGGTGATTTTTATGTTTGCACCTCACCTAAGATGGCCACCAGAGGGGAACATAGTTTAACATAAGGACACTACAAGAAATTTATTCAAAGATCATCTCTTCTGAAATTGATTGAACAACTTTGATTAAATTTTTAACATGATAGTCCTTTATATGGTCCCTTTCAAAGTTTTGGTTTTAATGATGATACCTCATCCAGTATGGCCACCAGCCGAAAATATAGTTTTACATAGACCCCATGGGAAACGTATTCAAAAATATTCTCTTTTGGAACTGCATGAACCGAATAAATCTAACAAATGTGATCAAAATAATTATTTTGAAAACACGCGCTTTTAATAATTTCTTTTATTTTAACCCGAGTCATTTTCCTAAATAAAACTCTAGGCCTTTTCCCTTAATATAATTAACCCAAACCCTTTCCATGAATATAGCTCTAGCCCTTTCCCTGATTATAACTCTAGACAGTTTCCCTGAATATATAACTCTAACCCTTTCCCTGAATATAACTCTATTCTATTCTCCGACTATATTTCTCTGAATATAAATTCTTTCTCTGAATATAATTACTCTAAAGTGATAGTCTTTCCTCTGAAAATAATGTAGCAGTTTCCCTGAATATTACCCTAACCGTTTCCTTTATTCTAATCTTAACAATTTTCTTGAATTTCTCAAATGCGTGTTTTTCGTCACATAGGTGAGGATTTAAACTTACCTACTTACTTATTGATACTTATTGATGTTTTCCGGTACAGGATCCCTTAAGGTTTCACTTCACCAGACTTTTGTATTTCATCTTGCAAATAGTGATCTGTCACGTGACTTCATACTTCTTGAATATTTGCTTTAAAATCATCACAATATAGATCCTGAATGATACAGTATTTATCTATTCTGTTCTTACAAGAGTTTATACTTGGAGCGTTTACTATTTTGTCGGGTAGTTTATTCCGAATTCGAGCTATTCTTATTCCAAATGAAGGCTTCCTCAGATTTTATTTGCTCTTTTGTTGGACTATTTTTTCGTGTTGGTTCTTGTACTATGTCTTATATCTGAATCACTTAGTAGTTTAACCACTGTGCTAGCCCCCTGGTCATAATATCCATTTATGATTTTGAAAGTTTCGATCATATCTTCCCCTTAATCTTCTAATGTTGACAACCCTAGCTTTCTTAGTCGTTCTGGATATGATAAATCTTTCATCCCTGGAATTTGTTTGGTTGTTCTTCTTTGAACCCCTTCAGGCTAGTTTGTCAATGTGTTTACTTTTATAAGGGGACCAAACAGAGCTAGCATAGTCTAAATATGTACGAACCATTGTTTTATATAGTGTAACAAAGGACTTGGCATCTAGATATTTAAATGTCCGTCTGAGTGCTGCGAAAGTGGAATTAGCTTTGTTTAAATATTCGCATAAATGATTTTCAAAGGGTAGCTCTGAGTCGACTAATACTCCAAAATCTTGATTGATTTTTTCAACTGTCTGGCCTAAAAGTGAATATCTGTGTTGGAGATTTTGTGCATTTTTCCCTTCTCTCATGTGCTTACATTTTTTCGGATGGAACTTTTATGTAAATAACAAAAAGTATGGGCCTAGGACTCATCCTTGCGGAAATCCAGGTGAGACTTTTTCCAAGTAAGCGCTGGAACAATTTACAACCACCTTTTGTGTTCTCCCTTATAGAATTTTTTCATTTTACCAATTAACCGTTTGTATGGGTACTTTATTTAAGGCTTCTGATAGTCCATGTATATATAATCTACAGTAATGCCAAATCAATTGCTTCGGTCCATTTATCTAAAAATTCTAATAACTGCAGAGAGGCAGATTGTCCAGGGATAAATCCATACTGTTTTTTTTTCTGAAAATTAATTGTTAGATTTCATATGTTCCATTATGTGTCCTTTGATTAACTTTTCCATTAATTTGCTTATTACTGAAGTTAGGCTGACCGGTCTATAATTACTGGCCATGGATCTATTTCCCTTTTCAAAATTGCACTAATGAGAGCCCTTTTGATTGGCAATGGTATACATACATTTTAAAATTGGTAGCACCAAATGTCTATTTACATCGCCGTTAAAAACCTTATCCCGCCTGTTATTTACAGTTTACACTCAGTGTTTGCTCTTTGCTCTTTAGTTAGTCTGATTTTATCTTTAATATTTTCCTTGCCCAGGGTTGTCCCCGGACTTTGTACATGTAGTCCCCCGAGATGTTTTGTTTGCCTCCTCCCATAGTTTTTTTTTCTCATTTTCTCTCAACTTTATACGTTACTAACATTTACATTGTTCAATGGTTCTTTACCACTTCCATAGTGAATATTTTTGAAGATGGCTTATTTGGCTTTAATATCTTTCAATTCGGCTAATATGGGCCTTGTTTTGTTTTTATTGTATCTTCCTAGTCTTATGGTTTTATTTTTAGCCTCAGGATCAATCTGTATTTTACATGCATTATAAAGGGTTGTAATTTGCATAATATCATGGTTCGTGCGGGCATCTTTAGATTCTGTCTCGCATTCAGGGATACCAAATATTATTAAATTATCCTCCCATTTTTTTCCATTCGTGCATTTCGTCTAAAACTTCTGTTGCCAGCACATTTTTCACTTTTGGAGCTATAGGCGTACCCTTTGTCGCAATATGTGCATACTTTTCCTCGGATAAATTGGATTTTGTCAGTTCGTCTTGAATTAGCTCTCTAACTTTAGTTTCATCACATTTGGAATCTATTTTAAATTCTATTAAATTTGTCGTTAAAAATGCCCATCATTGACTTACACATGCTTCAAACGATTAAAAAAAATTAAAAAGAGATGTGTTGTTGTACAATGTCTTTATTGTTTGCACAGAACCATATCATGCCAAAAAATTGGTGGTATTTTGTGATCAAAGACTCGAATTATGGCACATTTTCTGAATCATTTTAAATAAATTTACAGGCCAATAAATATAACAAAGTTTGGAAAACAATTTATCACAATTGACCTCTGACGGCTATAATATCACTCTGGCCATTGTAAACATCTAATTGGCGTGACGCTATGTATGAAATCATAGAATGTCCATTTTCCCTAGAATTTGTCGGTATGACATATAGTGTCTGATGCACAAATGTTTTTAATCTAAAGAGTTTCTTTTATCACTAAAGTTGATGAAATTTGGGCAACTTATTTCTAAACAGATGCGTATTTTTCATCATCTACTTCTACTTCTACCAGTTTGCGGCCACCATCAATATATTGATAATTTTGCCACTTTTGGACGCGCATGCCAAATCAAAATGAAAATATGTACATTTACTGATTTTGTGGGGGTTGTGCTTTACATTTATATTTACAGTGCGCATTAAAAAACATCCTACGGTGGTTCAAATAATGTCCTGGAGGTGAACTTTGAAGGTTTCAAGGCTACCGCCGGCGACACAGTTATCTGGTAGGACATTCCATTCCTTTATAGTTCTAGGAAAAAAGGATTCTTTCCGTACCTCTGTTCGACAAGATGGTTTTTGGTACGATTTAGAGTGGCTGTTTCTAGATTGTTTATTGGTTGGAGTTAATCTATCCTCCGTGTTTACTAGTACCAGTCCATTAGCCAGTTTGAACATCATAGTTAGTCTTGCTATTTTTCTACGGTCTTCTAATGTTTTCCAATTTAGGTCATCTAGCATTTCATTTACAGATGATGTGTTGTGATATCGGTTTGTTACATATCTTGCCGCTCTTCTCTGGACCATTTCAAGTCTGTGTTTATTGTTTTCTTGGTAAGGGTTCCATACTGAACTGGCATACTCTATGCTGGGTCTTACAAGAGATTTGTATGCAGTTTCTTTGATCCTTATGTTGTTGATGTTTAAATTTCGTTTCAAGAACCCTATGGTTTTGTTGGCCTTGTTGCAGATATTCGTAATGTGTTCATTCCATTTAAGGTCGTCACTGATAATACACCCTAGATATTTGGCAGATTTAACAGCTTCAAGTGTGTGTCCATGCAGGTGTTATTCTCGTACTATTGGTTTTCCTTACCGAGTTATCGTGATCACATTACACTTGTCAGGGTGGAAGACCATTTTCCATTTTATTTCCCATTCTACTAGTTTGTCCAGGTCCTCTTGTAGATGGTTCGCATCTGCATCTGAAGTAATCATTAGATAGACAATAGTGTGATCGGCAAAGAGTCTTACTCTTGAACGGATTCCTTCTGGCATGTCATTTATGTAGAAGAGGGATAAACTTGGGCCGCGTACGGATCCTTGTGGAACTCCTAAATCAACATTTACGGAGTCCGATTTCTCCCCTTCTACCAACACCACTTGTTTCCTTTCTGCTAAGAAATTTTGGACCCATCTATTGGTTTTACCCCTTATGTCATAGTGGTCGGGTTTGTGAATTAATAGGCTGTGGCTCACTTTGTCAAATGCCTTTGAGAAATCCATTATCAGACAGTCTGTTTGTTTTCCCGTGTCAAGGTTTTTGGTAATGTCATCAATGAACTCTAGTAGTTGTGTTTCACAGGATAATTATCTTTTGAATCCATGTTGCAAAGGATACATAATGTTGATAGTATCAGCATGCTTCATGATGTGGCTTGTCACTAGGTGTTCCATGATCTTGCAACATATGCATGTTAGTGAGGCTGGACCATAATTTATTGCATCAAATCTTTTTCCTTTCTTAAATATTGGACTTACATTTGCATTTTTGCATATATCCGGTAGTTCACCAGTGTCATAGGACTTAATGAAGATGATCTGAAGGATGGGTCATACAAATGGTGAATCAAACTCGTGTGTGTTTTACCCTAACAAGGATGATGCACGCGCGTTTCTATCATCACATACGGCTGATGAAAAAAAATGTGCAACTAAAATCTCAACAGATGCATATTTTTTCTTCATGTAAGTGATGATTGATACGCGCTTTACTCCAACGAGGATAATCATTAGGCAAAACGCTTTCTAGATCGAACTCGTTTCTTTCGTTTCGCGGAACTAAAATCTCAACAGATGCGTGTTTTCATCATATGGGTGATGAATTAGAGCGATTTTCATCACATACGCAATAGAGCTTACGCACGTGAATTTAATCAAAGGATTTACGCGTCCTTCGTGAGCGCTACATGCTCATGTGAGCCTCTATTTTTAATGTTATGTAATCAGATCAGTGGTTCAATCCAGGCTGTGACTTGACAGTGACATTTGTATGTTTAGTATCTTGTTGGGTGATAAAATCCGAGTAACTCCGAATATATCACATGTTCATGGTCTTGTTTATCATAGTTATGTAAACGGCTACCCTATTATCTCCTAATCTATGACGTTTGTGGACTGAATTCAGAGTTCATAATTTGTGTACAACTGACCACATAATGACTTCGAAAGATTTGGAAATATGGCCGGAGGAATTATCTGGCGCCAAATACGGTTTGACAGTGGTCATACTATCCAGTGTGTTATTTTTTATACTGGGTAAAATTGCCCAGTATCTGACTCCTGTGAGCGCCAATCATGCCCCCTGGAAATGGAAAAACATATCTGTATCATTCATTCACGCAGTTATAGTTGGCACTTGGGCATGCCTGAGGTAACACAACTGTAGTGTATATTTGTAGTGATTTTGTCGTTCATTTATTTCATGTACTAGTACAAGGTTTTTTTTTGTGCGACTTGGTTATGTGGTGGTGTAAATTGCCTATACATGTGTGTATAATAATGCATCCTGATTACTCAATCCCTTTGTGAAAATTCAGTACGTACTTTACATTGTCTCGAAATGAATTAAAATTTATGTTCAATATTATTGAGGACATGCCATAAATAGGGTCTGAATGCGAAATCTCTGGTCTTTCCAGGGGCTTCACTCCCTGGTCCCCACCAGGGTTTATTTGCCTCTTGTCCCCCACCAGGGTTTCACCACCCCTGGACCCTGCTTGGGGCTTTGGGCAGCCCTTAAACCCTTTGCCCAGCTTTTCCGATTTTTACCAAGAAAGCCACTTTCATCTCTGCACAATATACATGTGCAAAATATAAACTTGCCATGTTATTAGAGTATGTAGTTGTGCAATCAGATTAGACTAGTACCACCATAAAACAACACTTTGATTACATGTAAAGAGTCTTAAATGAACAGTAGAAATAACATGTAAAATATTATTCATAATTTCATGAAACTCTCAATCAAAGACGTCCTTATTGTGAAATAGAGTTATTTTATGACGAGGGTTAAAAATATTTCACCTACATTTTGTATCTGTAACATCACCTTTCACATTCATTGTTTATATTAATTAACCCTTTGTTAAATAATTTATTATACCAATCATGGACCTACAGGGGGCAATGACACAAAACACACATGATTAAAGACAAGCATACAAACATACATACAAGCTTGAACAAAATCAATAAGATTGAATAAAAAATTAAAATTTATATACCTAGATGCCTTTTGATGCCTTTGGACCCATCCTTTTAGGGCTATAGGATGCTGTTGTTTAAGGCTCTAGGATGAGGATATGGGGTTATTGAACAAAATATAACTTGGGGCAAAAAATTAGTGTTTTTCCTGCATGACTGGGGACTAAAGGTATGTCAAGGGCCCAGAGATGGAATGTGCCCCCCTCTGTCCTTGGGGGGGGGGGTTGAAGGGGCATTAGCTCCCTCTCCGGAAGGCAAGTGTGGGCCATACATCCTCACTAGATAGCCTACCCTTTAACTCATAAGGTAGGTTTGGGGATTTTGGTGAGCTGCTAGGGGTAGTATGCATTGATGATTAAAAAAAAATGGGAACCTGATTGGGGGGGGAAGAATTGTACTGGTAATAAAAATGCATTTTTTGTCCCTTTGAGCCCCCCTGTTGTCTCTATGGTAACAAGGAACCAGGTTTTGATAGCATATTCCTTAAGACACTAGGCGAATGTGTACTTCCACCAAGAATGAACCTTTTTGGTTGAATTTCAAAGAAACTAGCACATTTTGATTTTCTAGCTTAATTTAGAATGGTCAAAAATTGACTTCTCAGCCAAGTCTCAGAAAGGAAAGGGTTAAGAGTTGTGGTTTCTCTTTTTCCATTTATTGTAAGATCAGTTTGTAAGATAAGTTTTATTTATGTATTTTGTATGAGGGGTAAGGGGGTTAGATTAGTAATAAACTATAGTAAATATTGTTTGTGCTAAAGTTCATTTAAGGATGTTCGCTGGTCAATTCGAAAAATAAATAAGATTTCAAATAAATGTTATTTTTTGTAAGAAAACTGAAAAAAGAAGTACTAGTAATTTAAGTGAAGAGGAAATGATAGGTTGCTGATACCATTTTTGAGAGATACAATGTATAAGTGATTAAAAATTTGTGGGAAACTGAACTCCTCTGAATTTTTCATAGGTTTAATTAAAGCATGTGACAAAATAAATAGGATTTAATGAATTTTTGTCAGAATGCTGCTAAAGATATTTAAAGTGAAATAATGGAACAAAATGTTAGGGTTGGTGGGCAAAAAACTATAACTTTTTATACGACCGCAATTGACCTGATTGACCAATCTTTATGAAATTTTAACACAATGTTCCTTGGCTGGGATTGCTTTTGGGTATTGTAGCCCCTCCCGTTTTTGAAAAAAGGGCCAAAAAGGGTCAAAATTGGGTGTTCTCATATATTAGGTTATAGATTATTTATTATTTATCAGATTTTATGGGGTTTCTTTTAGTGTGCTCCTTATTTAATTTCCAACCAGTAGTATGAGAACGGATTTCATATTGCATGTACTGTTCATGAGATAAATGGGGCCCTAACGGGGGGAATCCCAAAAATTTTTTTTTTTAATTTTTAGTCCGATTTTGATGCAGTTTTTTTTCAATGGATTCCTTATGAAAAATTAATGCAGTGCTCAATTATTAGATTTTTGTTAAGTTGTTTCCTTTCCGAGCTATGAGGGGCTGAATGGGGCCAAAATTGCAAATTTGCAGATTACCTAAAATTTTTATTTTTCATTGGATTTCGATGGGATTTTTTTCTTTGGATTCCTTTTGATATAAGCTTTCAGTAGTATGGCAACAGATTTAGTGTAGCTCTTACCGTTTCCGAGCTATAAGGGNGGAAAGGGTTAAGAGTTGTGGTTTCTCTTTTTCCATTTATTGTAAGATCAGTTTGTAAGATAAGTTTTATTTATGTATTTTGTATGAGGGGTAAGGGGGTTAGATTAGTAATAAACTAAATAGTAAATATTGTTTGTGCTAAAGTTCATTTAAGGATGTTCTCTGGTCAATTCGAAAAATCAATAAGATTTCAAATAAATGTTATTTTTTGTAAGAAAACTGAAAAAAGAAGTACTAGTAATTTAATTGAAGAGGAAATGATAGGTTGCTGATACCATTTTTGAGAGATATAAGTGATTAAAAATTTGTGGGAAACTGAACTCCTCTGAATTTTTCATAGGTTTAATTAAAGCATGTGACAAAATAAATAGGATTTAATGAATTTTTGTCAGAATGCTGCTTAAGATGTTTAAAATGAAATTATGGAACAAAATTTAGGGTTGGTGGGCTAAAAACTATAACTTTATTTTTAACATGTTGAATGGATGAAACCAGAGAAGTCCGAAAATCTAACAGAAATACAAAAATGTGACCAGCGAACATCCTTATGTTTATTTCTTTTTATCATCATAATCATTCATCATATTTATTGCCAATCTGAGGTTTGCTGAAATTCAGTTCAGCAAGAAATGGAACTCAAACTGTCTGTCTTCTAAACAGCCCTGCAGATTGTTGATGTACTTTGCTGTTGTATTTATGATTGTTTTTCAAGCAATTATTTCAATATATATGTGTTTTAATTTTACAGTTTTTATGAGAAACCAAAAATGGCAGAAGATTTGATAAAGACATACAGCACATCATCTCACACATTAGTTAGTTTTTCTATTGGTAAGTCTTTCATGTATTTACAATGTATCATCCAAGTCTTTTGTTTTATTATTATATACATGTATGTAGATGTACAAATCCAAAATATAGATAGGCAAGAGATGTAAATTTCCTCAAAGATAAGATGAACATTAATGGTTGTCAGTTGATGTATATACTGTTGCCATAGCAATAGTCATGTTGTAGCTCAGAACAACATCCATACTGCAAACAAGTTTTTTAAATAGACAATACAGTACATTGACTTGACATAAACACAATATAAGGATGAGGCTTAGAAAAGCGGGAAAATGCGAGCCTTTGGCGAGCATTTTCACCGTTTAGAGCCGAATCCTTATATCTAGTTTATGTCAAGTCAATGTACTGTTATTGTGTTTATACTGCAATTATAGCAAAATAAATTTTAGGTACAATTTACTGGTAAAAATGATGATTTAAAAAGTGAAGCGGACGTCGTTAGGTTGTGATGAATCTACACATTCTTGCAACGTCATTGAACAATTTCTACGGAAACACATTGTTGACGTCATTGAGAAAGTGTTATACGGTCAGTGACTATATATCACTTATGTTTATACAGTCAATGAAGTTTACTTACGCAAATAATGAGGTTGCAGTATAAATTACTTTTCAAAGGTTTTATGTGAATTAAAAGAACCAATATATTTAATGCGAGATAGGACAATCTGTACTTGAATTTCAAAAACCAATAAACTGTCTTAGCTATAGGAATATAGTGACTTACTCATGTTACAGTACAGCCAGAGACTTACCACGATAAATCACTGTCAAAGACCTATCACTCTGCTTAGATGTGTATATTTTATTTAATGTTTGAGCTATTAACCTACTTTCTTCTGCATTTAAAGTGATGCAATCTACCACTTGACATGTAAAAGAAATTATGTGGTTTGATCAATCAGGAAAAAATATATAGCCAATTGAAAATTGGAGTGATATGTCTATCACAGTTATTTATCATGGTAAGTCTCTGGCTGTACTGTACTAGGTATTGTTGGCTCTAACATGTCTAATTAAGGGAACAATTTGACCCCAGGAGATTATCATAGTAAATTTTGTATAATGGAAAATCATACTTTACTGTTTCATTCAACACCTAATGTAAAAGCCCATCTTGAAGTGATTCAAGGGAGAGAAAACTAGCAAAGACTTTCGGTTTGATTTGAATTGTGAGTCCTACAAAAATTGGAGAGCACGATGATTTTTTTTGGGGAGGGGGGATATGAAAGGACTGTCCCCCTGTTCTGTTTAAAAGGCCAGCAAAATAGCAATTAATTGCTTGATCACTCTGAAGGGAGGTTTTGTTTGGTAAATCCCTTGGGCTAAAGAAATATTTCTTAACATCACATTGTAGGTAGGTTTTGTTCATTAAATCATGTTGGGTAATGAATATTTCTTTAGATCATTCCCTGGGCTGGTTTACTTTGGAAATCTCATGGGCTTAAGGAACATTTCTTCATATAAATCTTTATGACCGTTTTGTCCAGTAAATTATCAGAGCTTAAGGAATATATCTTTGGATCACTTGTCTATTAAATTCTTAGATTACTACTCTTTTAGGAGATTTTGTCCAGACTACAAGGTCTTTGATTTGAACACCAGAGATGATAATACTGAATTTTGTAAGGAGAATCAACATTAGCATTCTACATATAATATATATAGATGACAAAGCAAAATATCACTGTCAATAACAGATATCTATTTTTTTTGTTTCCAACTCTGCCCTTCACTTATCAGGTAATAAGGTCTGTAAGTCTCCTCATGTGACACCGAGAAATCATGATAAAATTGCAGTTTGAAAACGTTTCCTGCCAAAATATGACCTTGCAGGATTATGACGTTCAAATTTGCTGCTTTACATGTCATATGTTTTTGTTCAAAATGCAACTTCGGGGTACAAGTTTTGGTCCCGGAAGTTCCAAAATGAAACGAGACTTACAGACCCTATAGGTCTGTTAAATGTATTCTATTCTATTCAAAATTTTATTCGAATTTTGGTCAGTTAAATGACATTTCATAGACTGGTGAAAATAATGGAAGGTTATAACCAAAAATTCTTTTGGTTCTCCACCAATTATCTCTATACTTACTCCCTCAGCTAAATGAGTCTCAACTGAAACTCTTTCTCAAACTTCTTAGTATAGGAAAAAAAGCAAAACATATGCAGAAACTATGGTATAAAAAAGGTAAATTAAATTGTTTCTGTGTAACTTTGCCAGAAAACTCTTTTTTTGGTACAGTAAAATCTACAATTTACTGCTTCAGATTCTGAAAAACATTATGTTTATCTCTATTCTAATGCAAATCACAAAAAAAAAAGAAAAACAACACTTTAAATCAATTTTTTAATCTCAGAACTACGGTACCGTACAACTACAATTTGTACCTGTTTGGGCCATTGTCAACATATATTTTTTCCACTTAACAAAAGTTCCTTTGGAAAAAATGATACAAACATACTAGGCATATTATGTTATATCCTTTTAGGAATGAATTCTGTAATATTTTATCCGTTCAGAACAAATATTATGATGGAACAATAGCACATGACACCGTACCATTATGTTGAAATTGGTTTCGGCAGTAAATCATGGATTTTTTTCCATGGAAAATTTTGAGTTATGCAATCAAATTTAGCAGTATAACATTAGTGCATTAGGGGATGCATGTATTGTTGTATATGAAAATGTAAATTCAATACGGGACTTTCAAGATAGAAATTCTCATGTAATTGAAGGCAGAAACGATCTCCTCAAATACCAGTAATACAGATAACTGGATCCCTGCCATATTGAAATGAATATATACCACCTAAAAAAAAACTACTTATGAAATTGAAGTGCACTTATTATTTGTCCTACATGACAATTATTGAACTAAATTTTAATTGACGAAAAACAATTAACATTAAGCGCTACAAATAGAATAAATATAAATCACCTTTAGCTCAACAGTGTTAATTAATCAGTGATTCCCTCTCAAGGTATTTATGTATTGATTTTTTTGCATAATACACAAAAATGTTTCCGGAATGAACACGACTGAAAAGTCTCGTATTGTCATTACCTTAGCTTTTAATGGATCAGATGTTTCACAGTAAACATGAACTAATTTTGAATTGTAGGTTATTTTATGTATGATATGTATTGATATGATTTTTTACTGTAACCATGGTAACATATGAACTCATTAGCTCACCTGGCCAAAGGCCATATGAGCTTTTTCCATCACTTGGCGTCCGTCATCTGTCCGTCGACCGTCCGTTAACTTTTTCCAAAAATCTTCTCCTCTGAAACTACTGGGCCAATTGCTAACCAAACTTAATCTGAATCATCACCAGGGTATGCACTTTCAAGTTTGTGAATTTTATGTCCGTAGACCAAACAACATGGCGGCTGTTACTAAAAATAGAACATAGGGGTAAATTGCTGTTTTTTGCAAATAACTCAAAAATCATTACAGGTATCAAAAATCTGATGGGGTAAAAATGATCAGCATGATGAGATCTAGCATGTGTGCAATTTTGAAGAAAATCTCAAAATTCTGTCTCTGAGTTATAGCCCTTTTTCTGTAGAATTTTCAAAATTTTTGTATTTTTAAATTTTTTATTTCAAAAAGTGTAACAGATAGAGGTCAAGTGTAAATTGCAAAAATGTTCAGCATATTAAGATCTACCCACCCTGAAATTTTGAAGAAAATCCATAAACCCTTGTAGGAGGTATTGCCCTTTTTAGCTCACCTGGCTATAGCCAGGGTGAGCTTTTGCCATCACTTTTCGTCCGTC
>MJUU01043252.1:0-20535 GCA_002080025.1 Modiolus philippinarum
TAGAAAAAAACCATAGCCCCCCCTTCAAGTTAAATGGTCGGTCCCTTAGTTCAGCATTTTTGAGAACTTTTAGTGTCATTAAGAGTGACTGACTTTTATCCTGTAAATACCGAGCTGAAGGAATTGTACAGTGTAAATAATTCACGTTTTAATGCATGATGTAAATTCATTGTTTTACTGATGGAGTGGATGAGGATATATTGTTTGTGTGGTGTGTGACTTACTCCATAGAGTTTGGAGGTGTGCCTTGATAGGCAGAAGATATTTTTATACAGATACAGATACAGATAGTGCCAGAAAAAGCACGCAATAGTTCGATTGGCCTTCCCTATGTAAATTCAAGAGTAGATTTTCAAAAACATCGAAGCATATGGCAAAAATCGGTACAGTTTAGTAAATCCGTTGTTAGGGTGAATCCAGGGGAGACAATTGTTTTGTGTACATTTTAAAAGGGTTTGTTAAACTGGTCCGCCGTTCCACAATGCTACTCTCGTTAGTGTAACACAACAGGAGCCCAGTTTAAGGGTTTGTTTGACTTGAAAAAAAGCTAAATCGGGCTGATATTTATTTCACGTTTAAATGACATTGACATTTAAATCTTATGCTGTAGATCTAATGAGTTCGTGTAAGGTCGTCAGAACACTTAAATGAGACATTACTTTTATTCAATGGGATATATTACGTGACTGTATCTACAAAGCCTTAAAAAAAGGGGGGTCGTAAATAAGTACCAATCGTATATGTAAAAGAAATAAGGGACCGACCATTTAACCTTAAAAGGTTAAAAAGGGGGGGCTATGGTTTTTTTTTCGAAAACAATATTCTGAAGCTGGTTTTATTTGAAAAATAATATTTTTGCTGCAAAAGTGATGAAAAAAATATTCTGAACGGGGCTTTCTGTCCAAAAAAAAATGCTTATTTTCAAAAAAAATATTTTATTTATACTAGTTAAAAAATAAATAAAAAAAAAATCTGTCCAGAAAAAAAAACATAACCCCCTCCCCCTTTCAAGTTAAATGGTTGGTTCCTAACTGCATTTCTAGCGTCAGTGTCGTCGATTTAGCCGTAATGTCGTTTAAGTAACAATGGTCAGCTACAAATTGTGACATACATTAATTGCAAGTGTACCATGTTTTAAATCAGACTAATAAATTAAGTTCAAGATTATCATTATATTCGGCTAGACTTCAGAGAGATTAGACTTTTTTTTAGCAAAATAGGTGCCATTTTGCTTTTTTTCAAGATATAAACATTACATCTCGTGTTGACTGTAAAAACTGATAAAGCCATAACTGTAAACTGTTTTGAACAACACCGGCAATTTACTTGTTATGCAGATTCCAAAAAATCCTAAATTCACTTCATAGAAGATCAAACCCGTTGACAAGTCGCAAATGTCGACAGCCAGGCAAGGACTACTGACAACATATAATTGCACTTTGTGGCTTCCTTTCTGAATTCGATTTGAAAAATTTCATATTCATGCTCAGGTATGAAGCACACTTGAAGGAAAAAACACCCTTTTCTTGAGTGTACACCATTTAAAAGAACAAATTTTGGAAATGAATGTTAATTTTCAACAAATCGTGAAATTGACTAGGCTTGTTCGCAAATCCAATCAGTGACGTCACAAAATCAATTTTTTGGTTGGCAAAATTGTATTTCAGGAATAAATAGCATTGTAAAGCAACGGGACAGAATTTGAATTTTAAATAACTTTTTACATACTAGTCCGATTTTGGATCTGTAAAATGCATAATAAACCTCAAGATTTTCATATTTTTTCTACGGATTTACTTTTTCTAAATTTCCTGTGAATAATTTGCAATGTGTATTTTAAATATATGGAAATTGTCAAAAATTTGAATGCTTCACAAATACGTCAGTTAGATCAAATAAAAATAATCAAATACAGAAAATTTTTATATCCTGCGAAACTGTAAAATGTCTACAATTCAGATGAAAAGAAATTATCATATTACCTTTAAAAACAAAACCGTACCAGTCAATTGAAAATGACATTTTTATGACCCTTATTAATGATTACGATTTCTTGCCAACCAAAAGGCTCCACAGGTAAAAATATCGAGGTTGTGACGTCACGGCGAATAAGCCTATTGATTAGTAAAAGAATTTGTAGGTTCCGGTAAGAGTCTCTATAGATGTATATTTCCTTGTTTCATTGATGCTGATTGACAAAGTAGGCGTGGCCTAAGATACTTTTTGCCAATATCTTTTGTATTCGGGCAGTAGCAAATACTGAAAAATATTTGCTTCGTGAGATCAAAGGAAACTCATACAAATTACCTATAATATAGTATAACACTATTGGAATCATTGTCGATTTGGTGATTGACATGGTTGAGGGACATATGTTCCTGTGAGCCTCTTGTTTTTTTCTCTTCAATTATATGGGATTGTATTCATTACAAATTGAACACTAGTCCATGTGGTGAGGACTAACTAAATTTTTTATTGAAAAATGCAAAGATAAATGGACAACAGGAAACGGAAATTTATTTAATACCAATATGTCAGAGCAGATTCAGGATGTATAGTTAGATAGGATGCAATTAAAAAACCCAAACCTACAAATGATTTTAATAGTAGGCAACGTCCAGTAAATAGCTCGCCCAAGTCTCTTATCCCTCCTCACAGTCACAGAGACCATTTTAGTCGATTTCGTGTAATTATTGTAAGAAGGAAGGCCATTTGATATCTGACTGCTATAGATTAAAGCAAAGGAAGGAAAGTGAAGTTAAACCCAGTGGTTTTGTTGAGTCGTCACAATGTTTGCCTCATTTTGATACAGATTTGCTTAGTTCTTTTTCTGAGGTGAAGTCTGTTTCTGATCCTGTTAGTAAGGTCGAGGTAAAATCCCCATCTAGTTCCATTATGGAGATTTTCGAACCGTTAATTAGTGATGGTTTTGTGTCGCTTTCGAGTGATTTTTGTAATTCTACCTTTATTCGAATTTTGAGAGATACTGGAGCTTCACAGTCTCTTTTGTTGGGGGAACCAAACCAAGTTATTCCAAAAGCACCTCTTCAGCCAATACCTTCCTTTGAGGAGCCTTTTAGTAGAACATTAATAGATTATGTAGGTCCTTTACCAAAGACTAAATCTGGTTATCAGTACATGTTAACTATTATGTGTGCATCCACAAGGTTCCCTGAAGCTATCCCTTTAAGAAATATAAAGACTAAAACTATAGTTAGGCTTTAACTAAATTTTTCACTTTGTTCGGCCTGTCCAAATCTATTCAATCAGACCAAGGTTCAAACTTTATGTCAGGCATTTTTCAGCAAGTAATGTATGAATTAGGCATTAAACAGTACAGATCATCTGCATATCACCCTGAAAGTCAAGGCGCCTTAGAGCGATTTCATCAAACTTTAAAAAATATGATGCGGACCTATTGTTTTGACACAGAGAAAGATTGGGATGATGGAATTTCTTTTCTTTTATTTGCTGTAAGAGAAACAGTCCAGGAATCATTAGGTTTAAGTCCATTTGAATTAGTTTTTGGACACACAGTTAGGGGCCCACTCAAACTTTTAAGTAAGAAAATTTTATCTGATGAACTAGACCATTTAAATCTCCTTGATTACGTTTCAGACTTTCGCACTAAACTTGTTAAAGCTGGTGATCTAGCCAATAAAAATCTTAAATCTAGTCAAGAATCTATGAAAGCCAAGTATGACCAAAATTCTGTAAAACGTAATTTTGACCCTGGTGATAAAGTACTTGTATTACTTCCCGTTCCTGGAAAGCCACTTGAAGCCAGATATTTTGGTCCATATATTGTTGAAAAGAAAATCAGTGATTTAAATTATATTATTAAAACACCTGACAGACGTAGACAAAACAGGTTGTGTCATGTAAACATGATAAAACCTTATATAGATAGGAATAGCACAAATATTGTACATTCTGTAAATATAGTAAGTGTTGACCCTGATAATTCTGAAAATGACTTTTGTGAAAAGATTGATTCGCCATCTATCACACCGAAGCTGGAAAATTCACAGATTCTACAAGATTTTGATTCGAAACTTCAACATTTACCAACGATTCAAAAGGAACAGTTAAACCAGTTACTCAGTGATTTTGAACATTTGTTTCCGGACATTCCGACACGAACTGATAGAATATTTCATGACGTTGATGTTGGTGATTCAGTACCAAAAAAACAGCATCCATACCGACTGAATCCGATCAAACAAAAGTACCTGCATGATGAAATTCAGTAATTGTTAAAGAATGACTTTATTGAACCTAGCAAAAGCAATTGGAGCTCGCCTTGTATTTTAGTGCCAAAACCTGATGGAACTTTTCGTATATGTACGGACTATAGAAAATTAAACAGTGTTAAAATACTTCCTCATTTCCAATTCCGCGCATTGATGACTGTATTGACAAAATTGAAAATGCTAAATACATTACAAAAATTGACTTATTAGAAGGATTTTATCAAGTTCCTCTTACAGAGCGTGCAAAAGAACTTTCCGCTTTTGTTACACCTAATGGACTATTCCAATACAAAGTGATGGCTTTTCGCATGAAAAATTCGGCGGCAACTTTTCAGCGTCTCATCAACAGTGTTATTTCTGGAATTGACGGTTGTGAAGCATACATTGATGACATTCTTATATACAGTGACACTTGGGAAGAACATCTTCAGATACTTCGAACTTTCTTCGAACGTTTAAGCAGTGCTATGCTAACAGTCAACCTCTCCAAGAGTGAATTTGGATGTGCTTATGTAAACTATTTGGGACATGTTGTAGGTCAGGGTCAGGTTAAACCTATTGATGCTAAAATTATTGCTATTTCTAGTTTTCCTAAACCTGAGAATAAGAAACAATTGATGCGTTTTCTGGGAATGGCTGGATATTATAGAAAATTTTGTCAAAACTTCTCTTCAATCAGTGAGCCTTTGACCAAATTATTGAGAAAAAATGTAAAGTTTATTTGGTCTAAAAGTTGTGATGAGTCATTTGAAGAACTAAAAGCCATCATAGAAAGTGTGCCAGTTTTAGCAACACCTAATTTTAATTGTCAATTTAAATTAGCAGTAGATGCTAGTGATGCTGCTGGCGGTGTTTTATTACAAGAAGGTAAAGATGGTATAGACCATCCTATTTGTTATTTTTCTAGAAAATTTAATAAACACCAGAGAAATTACTTCACCATTGAAAAAGAATGTTTGTCTCTGATTTTGGCTTTACAACATTTTGAAATTTATGTTACATCTTCAATTCAGCCTATCATTGTATATACTGATCACAACCCTCTTAAATTTATTCACAAAATGAAAGATAAAAATCATAGACTTTTGAGGTGGAGTTTGACTTTACAAGGTTTTAATCTAGACATAAGACACATTAAAGGAAAAGATAATGTCATTGCAGACGCATTGTCAAGAGTTTGATCAATTTCATAACACCTCATTGTTTATTTTAAATGTTTTTCATTGCATTCAAACATTTTCTTTTGGGGGGAGGTGTTATAGGTAATTAAATGTTGTAAATATTCTATAATGCATTTTATTCATTGTTTTTATTTTGTACGGCCTTAATATTATGTAATTTGTTTGGCTTAGTTATGTAACTTGTTTACAATAAACAATGGTCAAGGTTATTACACCTTAGAACATATAGAAATTTCTAGAATTTAAATTTAATATTTAACACATAGAATTTTCTAGAGGTTTTCCTTACATAATCATTGTAGTCATGTGATTGTCAGTTGATTAGAATGTTCCAGTGGTATCTTGTGGATAGAATTTTCTAGAAATAATAAATGTATTTATATAAGGTAGCAGAAAAGGGTTGAGACAGTCAGTTTAATAAGTTTATACAGGATTAATTAGTTTATACTAGGGATGTCAACGAGTACTCGAATACTCGAGTATCGCTCGGAAGGTTCGAGTATCGAGTAACTAATTGGTACTCGAATACTCGGCATGAAAACTGCCATCCACTGTTAATACGACTGCCTCCCAATTTCAGAGCATTGCGCAGTTCAAAACACAATAAACTCGTCACTTCAATTTCATTTTCTCACAAAAAATACCTTTCCATCTCAAAATGCAAAAATTAAAGAAAAAAAAACGATTAAAACTGAACCCTTTGTCGTAACAAGTATAAGACATGGTTAGAAATAACTCTGTTGGTAGCTGTAAATAAACCTTGGCAGACTTTTGTATTCGTACACATTAGAGCAAATTTGTTGCTGTTGCTTTAATTTGACGAAAGTCGACTTGCTTTATATCGACATTTGAAATTAAAATGATACATACGAAGAATCGATTTGACTAAAATGTGTAGGTACATGTAGCTGAACAGCCAGATTGTTATCGAAAGACTTAGTGCCTTTGAATAAATCGGTTGTCTAATAACTGACATGCCGAAATGTACACTTTGTGATCAAATAATATTCTTTACTGAAAATTTATTTGATTAAAACCGTGTCAGCGTGTTGTCCCCAGATGTTTATATAGACGTTAATTGTGATTTAAACAATTTGATTAATCAAACAAGCGTGTTACTTAACAAAAACAAGTTGTTATATAATAAAAAACTTGTATATAATTTCGCTTTAATTGAACGGTATTTAATCAAACCTTTAATTGGCTAAAGGTACACAAACAGTAATTGGTGCTCTTGTTATGACATTTGAGCAATATTGTAGTTATATATCATTGAATGATAAGAATCTTGAAGTCTACTAATTATCACCGAGTACTCGAGTATACTCGAGTATTGAATCCGAGTACTCGAGTGTCATTTTTCATGCATTTTGACATCCCTAGTTTATACAGGATTATCACGCACATCTTTTGTATTGAAAATCGACATCAATTATTGTGAATCTATTATCAACTATTTAGTGAGGATTATAAGGAATATTCTATTGGACATTTATTGAACTATTCATTTGGATTATTACTTGGACTTCATTATTGTCAGATAAGTCATATATTGTATACTTAATTTGTAAAATCATTATTTTTGTCTTATCAAAAGTTAATTTTGAGCCAATTTTGTTTGATCATTGCTGACTTCAATTTACAATAATTACTGGTCGTTTCTGCCACATAACAATAGGGAGAGTTCCAGTTCTTTTGTTCGATTTCAACCGGGTTTCTGACTGAAAAGTATTCGTCAACTCATGAAATCTGTAACCCTATTGTAAAAGTTTGGTTGTGAAAATAAGGTTACGTTCATTATAATTGTCAAGAACAGAACAAACTCTGCGAATCGTACTAGTTGAGAAATATACATCCCGTAGGATGGAGCTAGGGGAAAGTCGCCATCAAGGAAAGGGGTGTTGGTAATAGTGAAAGCAAAATTATCCCTTTTCTCATATATTTTAGTTTTTATTTTGTCAATAATGATAAATCCAGAAAAGGACAGTATTTTGAGTCTTTTATAGCTTTATTTAATTTCAAATCTTCTGGGTAAATGATGTCCATAAATGGTAAAAAATGGATAACAGGAAACAACTACAATGGCTGAAAATTATAATTACATGCAACAATTTGCAAGGGAACTACACAAGAAAAACACGTATAAGACAAAAGACAAACGTAGACAACGATAGGAACTCGGGACAGCCGGACTTGGTACCATAAAGCATGTATACGGTACCATTAAAAAGGTGTCAGTAAGTCATTTTACTATCCAAGATGACTGACACTTTTTATAGTCGATATATTATTACTTTGGTTATATTTCATTTCCTATTCCTCAACCAATTTTAAAAAATTGCTAGCATCTGTTTCTGAAACAGATGAAGACAATTTTCCAAATTGGTTAAACAATTGCTGAACCAATCTTACAGTTTTACAATTCAAGTACTGCAATCAAATTATGATTCGTACCACAGGAAATCTTTCTGTCTTTAAGCTTAGTGTGTGAATACAGGTTGAGTCATTTGGAGATATACAAAAAGTTTATTACATCGGGCAATTTATTTTCCAAGAACTGCAAACAAAAGGTTGAAAATGCTAAATTGTTAGTTTTAAAGTATGATTTATAAATTCCAATATTTTTGTGATCTTAGGTATATTTTAAAACACAAGTGTTATTCATTTTCATTATTTTTCTGTAAAAAAAGAAAAATGAAAAAAAAATAACAAGGGAGATCATAAATGTGATATGATTATTTCCCCTAAATAAACTAGTACTTTCACGTTTTCCTCCCAAAAATGATCTTCATGATAAAAATTCAGATACAAAAATCTAAAAATGAGCTAGAAATTGCATTATAAGATTAAATTTGTGTTCATATCAAAGTAATACAAACAGATTTAAAATATTTCCAAAAGTAAAATTAAGAATTTTTCCATCCTAAGAAAAACATTTTGCATTACAAAGGCAGTTTTCTTTATAACATCTACAAAAAAGTTTTAGAAGATATCCAGAAGTGAGTATCAATTTTTGCAATTGTTTAACCAATTTTTCAGTTTGATAGCAACAACTGAGTTGTGTAACTGTAAGATTGGTTCAACAATCCTCAACCTAAGTTCTGCTAATGGTCAAGCGAAGAGAAGAATTGACATCAGCAGTTTTTCACTTAGGAAGAGGGAATTTTAAAATTTGATTGAGGAATTGGTATTGAAGTATGACCATGGTCATAGTGTATCGACAGTAACATAATTTGACATTTGACCGCACTAGAAGACGCAATCAAAGATCTAATCTGCAACATTACTGCATGGCTAATGAGAATGAAATTTAGTTACTATAGTAAAAACTAATCGAAGGTCCGACCAGATGGTAATAGTTTACAGAATACTTATAGATAAAAACATTCTTGATCTCTGTGTAACTAATGATTTAATTAGTTTGTTTACAAATTATTGAACTTATTATACTATAACCGTTGACCATGGAGGTCTATTGACAAAGTCGAGGGTCAACCATCCATGATTAAGATGAATGGTCGACACTATGTGGAGTTTATTTTTTAAGTAAATTAATTTGGATGCGATTTTATCTCTGTCATTAACTAACACAAACCCCTCTAGACTCCAGTTCTTTCAAAAATGACATGTATTCCTTAGCTTCTGTAATTTGCGTCAATGTGTGTAATTACTTATTGATGATGGCCTATGAAATGGAAGATGTACTATACGTTGAAATGCAAGATACTTTTTTCATAAGAACTCTACAATTCATCGTGCGGAAACTATTGTTAAAATAAATGAACAATGAAACCTAACTTTCTTATCAAGTTACAAACAACTTAATAAGCGAAGAAGCGGATATTGTTATTTTTAAGAAGGATGTTTTTTCTTGTTTTGTGCAGCGATGCTTATTATATTTCGTATTACATATGTTATATTCACTTGAATTACTCAAATCAAGCTCCCTTGGTTGTTTCTAATATTTCAGACCATGGTTTTTTTTTTCATATACATATTTCTTTATGTATGTATTTTTGTCTCCATCTTATTTATCTTACCTTTTATAGTTGGACCTTTGCGAACAATTAAAAAAAAATCAGGTCAATAATTTTGCCGAAACTAGCTTTCATTTTCGATGACGTTCAAATAGGCTAACTTTCATTAGAAACTCTTTTTGTGTCGCCTGCACCTAGTGCAGGATCGACACATAGCGATCACTATCTGTCGTCTTGCGTCTGTCCGTCCGTCTGTATGGCTCCAAGATTTTTACCATTATCCACATCTCCTGCTAAACCACTGGGAACTTTCCGGTGAAACTTGCAGGAATGAGCACTATGCATTTAGTTTTTCTTTTTGTTTTTGAAGCTATATTTGGACTTGTCATTTTAGCTTATTGGAGTCAAATAGTATACCTGCGTTGTCCGCAACTCCTCCTAGACCACTCGGTACTTTCCAACCAAACTTGCAAGAATGCTTCAATATATATTGCAGAACTGCACCATGCATTTAGTTTTTGATTAATTTTGATTTTGTCAAATTTTCTAGCAATGTTTGGACTTTGTCATTTAAGCTTATTGGAGTCATAGCTACATAGGGTATATACCTCCATTATCCGCAACTCCTCTTAGACCGCATGGTACTTTCCAACCAAATTTGCAAGAATGTTACATAATATATATTGCAGATGTGCACCATGCATTTGGTTTTCATTTATTTCGTTTTTTTTCAGATTTTTTAGCTATCTTTGGACCTTGTCATTTTAGCTTATTGGAATCATAGGGTAAACCTCCATTATCTGTAACTCCTCCTAGTCCGCTTGGTCCTTCCCAACCAAACTTGCAAGAATGCTTCAATATATATTGCAGATGTGCACCATATATTTAGTTTTTGATTAATTTTGATTTTTTCAGATTATACCTCCATTATCCGCAACTCCTCAGAACCGCTTGGTACTTTCCAACCAAACTTGCAGAATGCTTTAATATATATTGTAGATGTGCCCATGCATTTTGATTTTCTTTAATTTTGATTTTTTTCTGATTATCTTTGGACTTTGTTATTATATAACAAAACATGAATTCTTTTTATAGATAGTGCAGGCGACACATGTGCTCCGTGCAACACCCATGCATTTTTATTAATACTAGTATGTTATCACTATCTTTACATAGCGTTTTGATTGTACCATTAAATTTTACAAAGAATGATAAAGAACAAGAGCCAAACTATTAAAACAGAATACATGGCAATATAGGATTATATACATACACAGAACGTAAATGGCGAAGACGAAACAAACAGAAGATACAATAAACGCACTAGAAATAAAGCACCAACTCTGTGAATCTCTAAAACAGAAGTGTCATCAGGTGCTCTAGAGGGGCGAGCATGAACTGCTTCACATGTGACACCGTCACACAGCTACTAAAATTATATGGTTATGAAAGATCTGTCTTTCTGACACTTAAAAAAACAAATAAAACTAGATTTGCAATTGCAAGCAATAGCTAATGTCACCCCAGACCCCCAATTCGATGATTCCACCTGGTTCGCAGCCTCAAAATCTACCTAGAAATCAATTTTCGTTCAATTCCGACAATGTTGAAATTTTGACGTATTTCGGCGGCCATTTTGAAAATTTTAAATGTCAAACATAAAACTTTGGATGGTGTTCCAGCTTCATGCAAAGTTTCAAAACATTCCATCAAGCCATTTCAAAATAATCGCTCGGACAAAAATATGTGGAAGAAAAATAATAATAAGTATAATAATAATAATAATCAGAAGAAACGTAGAATAACAACATGTCACCCCGACGTTGTCTGGGGTGACATAATAATAAAATTCCAAGGTACAACCTTAGACCAGGTTTGAAGAAACAAAACCTGTAAAACTCTTCTATGTAGTCATGGAGATAATAATGATATTATTCCTTACAAATTACATGTTCAAACATTATAATAAATTTATCACAAAAAGTTCCATATACTTATGTTTCAACCACAGTTAATACAATGTTTCCATTGATTTATTCACTTTTTTTAAAAATTTACTGGGGCCATTTAGGGCTCGCTATATGGTGTGAGGTTTCTCACTATGTTGAAGACCGTACGGTGACCCCTACATGCTTTGTTTTGGGTCGTTTTAACCTGGAGATGGGATTTTGTCTCCTTGACATTTACCCCATTTCCTTTCTTTTCCCAATTAACAATTATCTACTTTTTGTGTTACTTTAGGAATATTGGTATGTTCATTGAAGAATTGCAAATATAATACGTTAAAGAGCCAGGAAACCAGCCATAAAAAAAATTAAATTAGCTCATAAATCCACATTTGCAGATTTTCTTATAGATAATATATTTGGAGGTTCTATTTATCAACAGCATGTTGGTAGACCAATGTGCACGAATTGCGCTCCTTTAGTGGCAGACTTCTTCTTAGATTCCTACGAGACTGAAGTACTTCAAGGACTCGTAAAAGATCCTTCAGTCTTACTTATAGATAAATTGACGACGTTCTTTCCATTAAATCGCTCTTTTTGCTAAATGCATTCAATAGATTTATCAACCAGAACTAGAGATTAAGGAAACCACTAGATCTACATCTTTTTTGTACTCGTCTAAGATTTACGAAAAAAAGGACGATTTTGATTTGTTTAACTTAATACTTGGATAATCATTATTTTTTTTCTGTCTACGAGCCTTCAATGGTAATTGTTGTTGAGTTGCTACCAGACAGTGCCGCAATGAAGGGAAGGTATGGCACGCCATAAGACCGGCTAGGCCCACCATTTCTTTTGAAGTGCCTGTGCCAAGTCAGGAACCTTGCGGTCGACAGTTTTTCCGGATGTTTTCCATTGTCTCTGTTAGGTAATTTTGTTAATATTCTCCTTTTTGTATTATATATCGGTATTTTGTTATTTATCAGCACTGGGCCGATACGTCTGCTGGTGGACTGTTAGTTCCCGAGGATATTGAACAACTCACCAAATCAATAGTAAGTACTTCGATGCTGAATGGAAAACCGACTGTATTGAAACTTACAACATCTAAATTTGCAAAATTTTGTTAAAAACTAAGGAGTTTCTCTTTTTTGCATGCTCTGTCCTTCAATGAAGTTTGGCTTTTCTGTTTAGACCCTTTTGTTTATTTGTTCTCTATAAGTTTTTACACGTTTTTCAGTAAATGGAGTTCCAAATGTTTTGGTTTTATCTGCACTGATCAGGCATCAGTTGTCGAAATATGCATATGCAGAAAAAAGTTTATCTAATTTCGAGATGAAGGCTACTCAATTCCTGTCTCCTTTGGTTGTGCGAGGTATAAAAGTATACAATCTGTCTCTAAAGAAACAGTTCCTTCCCTTTAGTGAGGCGATATAAAACTCCTTGCAAGTTATAGAACCTTGTAACAAGTTGCCCTTGATGACCTTAAATTGAACAGTTGCAAAACCAAAATGTTTATCCCTTTCGATAACATCTTCATTTTTTGTGTCATTTTTGATGTTCCGACTCAAACTCTTTGCAAATATCGCAACTTGATGGTACTTTTTAGACCATTTTCTCGTTTTGATCTTGCTGATAAAAAATACACATTTTACATTCGGATGGACGAATAGATTAACGGACTGACACTGGTAAAACAATTTACCCGACTCTTTTTGTTGCAATGAATATTAATGCTACCCTTTTTATCCATCAGCTGCACAATGTAAGACATTGCCCTTCCGAATTACTAACAAACTTAATTGGAGTTCACATTAAACACAGGCAAACGTTGCTCCTTTGATTTTCACCTGAAATATTACATAGAATTAGTTTGAATTGGCCTCTTAGTTCAAATAAAATACTCCGAATTTGTGCTGAAAAATATATGATTGCATTGTACGCCGATGAAAATAAAAATAAATTTCTCTTAGACACTCTTTTGCAATGTAGATGCCTAATTCTGGATTTGGTAAAATTGCTCATTGTTGGTGTCGTCTGATTCATGGATATGTAATCCTACCGTGTAGGATAAAAAAATCAGGATTAAAGTAAGGAAAATAAAACCCAATACTTACAATACTTAAGCTTCTTGTTACATATCATGCGTCAACTGCTACATAGCTTTACATGGCCTATTGCAGTCATAAAATTTGAGTGGAAATTGCCAACATGGAAATAAAAACTTGAACATGTTCAAAATTAAATAGTGGCAACATCAGGCATTACTTCAACACTATAAAACAAGTTTCAGCAGAGAGACACAAAACATTTTCATAATGTTTTTCAGAATGCTTTGTAAAGTTGTGTTGCTTGTGGCCGTTCTGGTAAGTTACTTAAATTTTGACATTTAAACAGATTGTTGTTACCCATTCGTTTTCAAATAAAAAAGAAAATATTGAGCAAATACAGATTATTAAGCTTAAGAATGATATACGATTGTATTATTTTTCCCAATTTGTGAAATACTTAGCAGAATTGCGTCTACATGAATTCTCTTGCCGATAATTTGAAAATTTTAAATCAACGGGAACATCAGTTGTTCATCAACACGTGATAGTTGTTGTACTGAATTACTTCAACCATGAATTCCATCCAAACCAGTGCTTCTTGAACTAACTATGAGCAAAGCTCATTGATGAAAACCGCATGCTGACGTCAAGATGAAGAACAAAAATAAAAGCGTTGTTCTATTTCTTGGTTTAACCATGTATTTGTACAGATTTAGTATCATGTGCATGTACTCCATATACTTTAATTATTTATTTAAGACTGGAATTTGTCTCTCCTGCAGTGTGGAGTTCGTAAAAGATTACCCTTGCGAAAGATGTATGCTCTCTATATATTACAGTTATGGTGTACTTGTTTTGAGATAATTTCAAATATGGATACACTATAATACCTCCAGATTTGGCATTTTAATTTTCTTAATTTTCAGATTTTGATCTGACCATCTGTTTATGGTGCCGACATCTCATGATTTTTTTACCAGTTGCCTTGATGAGTACCCTGTGATTGTTTATACATGTATCTTGTGGTCATTTTGTCGGTCAACGGATGACAGAGATTTTAAGAACACGATGCCAATTATTTTTTTATGTTTGTTGACGACCAATAAATCCATGAATAAAAGGAAAGTTACATGGATGTAGTGTTGCTCGAAATCTGCCCAATGAATTCCACTAAAACAGATGCTAAGGACCATCTTGACTTAACTATGAGATATGAGAATTTAGTGTTTATACCTCATGGTGACGTCAAAATGAAGTACAACAACAAAACCCTGTTCCATTGCTTAGTTTCTGTCATATATGCAATGAAGGATATGGAGTAAATGCCCATGAGAAAAAGTCTCTACAAATACATGGTAAAACAAAGCAATGGTAAGACGCTTTTATTGTTGTTCTTCATCTTGAAGTCACTATGAGGCCTTCAACAATGAACTTTGCTCATACCTCTTAGTCAGTTCAAGACGGCCCCCTAGCACCGGTTTGAGCAGATTTCATTGCTGGATGTCTAGCAACGCTACACCAATGACACAGACAATCTTGCCATGTGTTTTTAGAGATTTTGGATTGTGTGCATTTTCTAAATATCCTTTAGTTTTTTTTTAATTAAAATCAAAGTCACAATCAAAACTTAGTTTGTGAATTTAATGCAAACATCGATTTCTAATTTACGCCATGACCATAAAATACTTATATCATAAAAAAGAAAATATTGAGCAAATACAGAGTATTAAGCTTAAGAATTAAATTAACATATGATATAGGATTGTGTTATTTTCCCAATTTGTGGGATGCAAAAGCCGAGTTACAAGTAGTTTCTGTCATGTTGTGTTGTCTGCACTCCATTTCAACCAATTTCAGACCACATTAAAAAAAATTGTGCAGGGGTTCCCTTTAGAATGTAGTTTATAAAAATTGCTGAAAGTAGCAGAACACATATTTCCCCTAAAATTTCAGTTTTCTTGTTTGGTTTCCATGGCAACTGAAAAGTCCAATATCCATAACAACCCATTTCACACCACCACTCAAAAAATATTTTGGACAGGGGTTCTCCTTTTAATCCAAATATATACATAATCCCGAGTTCAAAATATACCATATACCAAGTCCCTTAAAAAAATGGGGCAGGAGTTCCTTACATAGTAAGTGAGAACCGAACCGTCAGTCTGAAAAGAACAATCCAAGGACAATGGCAACGTCGGAAAAACAAAGAAACGAAGACATAACATGAGCACGGCACAGAAAAGAATAGAATAGTAAATAAATATGTTTGAAATCGTAGAAAAAATATCTTAACAGAATACTTTTTTCCAAAGATTAAAAAAAAATGGAGAGGGGCAAGTTCCCCTTGTAATCTAGGTAACACATATTGCTGACATCAAAATATACCAGTCCCCCTTTTAACACTAGAGAGGAGAATAATAGTTTCTTATACGAGACCATATTAAAGATAAGGGATATCTTCCACAAGTTTGAGAAATTCCGTCTTTTCCCGAGTGAAATTGGTCGAATATAAGAAGCTATTTCTTCCGTAAAATACAATAAACAAAATGAAGGAAAGCAAAACTTGCCATTCCTTGTGGATTTTTCGACTATGACGTCAAATATCCGAAATAAATGTGTTCTTTGAGCGTGACGTCATCAGGCATAATTAAAATTTAAGGGGAAGACCTGTTTTTCACTTTTTTATTACTTACACAAACAAACAGAATCATTACAATAGGTAAGATGAAATTTTGCAATTTGCAATTTTTCCACACAGCAAATAAATATTCATTTTGTCATGAAAACAACAACCAAACATCCACTTATAATGAGTGCATTTTACTCTACATTTTTGCAATGCTATCCAAAGATAAAGAAAATCTGTAAAAGTCGGATTTCTTACAAGGGAGGTAATTTATAGCACAGATTCAGCAATTCTATTGATTTTTACCCACTTTATTCTAAATTAAGAAAAAAATAGGACGGTAGAATTTTCTAAAATTTGAATATATCTTCCAAATACTAGTTTTCTTTCTATTCTCAGTTTTTGATGACAATTAAACGACAGAATTTTTTACAAGAAGTGTTCAATAGTGATCAAAATAGAGCAAAAATTTCAGCCTGTGCTGTTCAGAACACCCTTGTATTTCAAAAAAGTTAAATTTACTATCATTATCAATGCTCACTTTTACACATGTCTAAACTACAGAATTTAGCATTTGAAATAATTTTAAATCAAGTGCTTTAATTAGAGCCAAATTTATACACCACAATCAAGTCCTGAACGGACCAAATAAAATGAGAAAACAGTGTATTTTTGATGACCACTAGACATAAAGCGAGACGGTAAAAATTGTCGAAATTGTTAAAAGTCGACATGAACATGTGAAGTGTAATACTGAAAATATTTAAAAAAAAATTAAACGAGTGGAAAATTTTAGGCTTCTCCAGGTCTACACCCTTAAGTATCATGTGCATGTCTAGATAAGAAGAAAACATATCCTGCAAATTTGTTTAGAATATGAACTGTTGTTTTGAAGGACTTGCAGATTAAGAAACTGAATTAACGAATGAGCTAATGGATTGGTGAATCTCTAAAATCTATAGAAACAAAATTTCAAGTATAATGTCCATAACAAGATCTGATAAACAACATATACTGAAAGTTTGGTTGGATTCTGACAGACAGTTATGAAGGAGTCACAGGTTAACAAACCGAATTAACAAATATTAAATCTAATATTTTGAATCTTTGAACAAAGACAGAGCTGTCAAGGGGTTTTGGATTCCAAGAGTGAGACACAGGGCGTCTGGAGGAATGGCCATAAGATTTTTCTTCAGAGACGCAAAGTGGTGCATTCTGAGAGCATTTCAAATGGTCATAGGAAGGGTTTTGAAACCAAATTTTTCATTTAAAAAAGAAGAATATAAAATCAGCTTTCATATCTGTGACTTTCATTGAAAAATTTGTGTTACCAAGTGCAAACAACCCCTAATTTCTAGTTTTCTAATAATGAAAAGGTCGTTTTTCTATTTGAAATCTATTTATTTTCTAGAAAATTTTAAAAGCGTGACATTGAGAGGAATGAGCGTGAGAGCGTGATTTGGTGTTGGAAAGCGTGACTCTCACGCCGAAAGCGTGAGACTTGACAGGTCTGCAAAGATATTTTAATCAGGGACCACTCCCATTATAGTAGGTTGAAGACAGCACAAGTTACATCCGACAATCAAATATTTCTTCTTCATTTTTCATTTTTATGTGTTAAAAACAAAGGGGCCGGTAACATACGATATTGATAGACCGGGTCCCATATATATGTATAAGACTCCTTCTTATACATATATATGGGACCCGATCTATCAATATCGTTTGTTACCGGCCCCTGTGGTTAAAAATTACAAATTGGGTAAGAACAAAATTACCGAACAGAGTTGTAAAGAGCCGAATTCAATGAGACAAAAAGACAAGTCAGGTGGAAATCGCCGTAAAAATATTGACCACAATGGTCCTGACAGGCATTTCAAAAGAAATGGTGGGTTAAATGGTTATGGCATGCCAAACCTCTCCATCCATTGCGGAAGCTTCCGGTAGCAACTCACCTCGGTCAGTTATCTCCCTGTACCAAGTCAGTTATATATGGTAAAAGTGCAGATAATACTAATAAGCATATCAATAGAATCTTTTAAAATTATCTTCACTTTGACCATATATAACTAACTTGGCACAGGGAAATAACCGACCGAGATTTCTCATTGCTATTGAAAGGTCGTAGACAGTTGAAAGAAATGATAATTTAAAGAATCTGGAATCAGAGTTTTAATAAATGCTAACACATTATATTCTGATGCTTTTTAGGATATAGCAATTGGTGGCTATTCTGAACAAGGAGGATATTATTGGAAGCACGGTAAGTTTATTATTGAAAGGTTAAAAAGAGCATGTTTTGTCTATGGTATAATTAACCATGAAAGGATGTAGAGTAAATGCACATGAGACAGTCTCTACAAATAGTAAAAAGGGTAGAATCAAGCAATACAGAACAATGCTAGTGCCGAAACCAAGTCCGGCTGTCCCGAGTTCCTATCGTTGTCTACATTTGTCTTTTGTCTTATACGTGTTCCTTGCAAATTGTTGCATGTAATTATAATTGTCAGCCATTGTAGGTGTTTCCTGTTATCCATTTTTTTAACATAAAAAGTTGTTCTTAACACCTCTCTCAACACTTAAGTTCGCAAATGCACTTTGTGGGGAAGAAGAAAAATAAAAGCTTTGTCTTAAAGTCATTTAGAAAAAATAACCCGAATACTGGACTTCTGAGAAAGGTTCTGCTATGTACTTGAAGAAAGAAATGAGTGCCTGAATACCGGTAGACATAAGTTAGAACTAGATTCCGACCAATTGAATGAACAAATTATGAAGCACCTCCATAAAGACACAAACCCATTTTGAAGTGTACATTAACATTCGCAACATGATAAATGTTTTACTAGATTTTTAATTGACAAAGTACAGTTTTGAAATTTTTGATGCTAGCTCCTGTATAATTAATAACAAAATACCGTATTAAATGTAAATTTCAAGGTTCAATAAAGTCGGTATTCGGGTCAGCACCGAAGTACTGACTAATGGTTTTGTGAATATCCACGGGGACTAACAGTCCAACAGCAGAGGTATCGGCCCAGTGGTAATAAATAACAAAATACCGAAATTACAATTATGCTAGGTTTACACCGCCGATCAGACCAACACGATCAGCTCGACCATGCTGTTTTACCCCGACCAATTTCATAAAATTCATTGATCGAGTTAGCTCACGATGTCCACTCGACCTTTACCCGATTTAACACGACTAACACTCGACCATTCTCGATCTCTTTGCGATTCACGTACGACTAATGCTCGACCCTCATTCGACTAACCAGACTTTGTGAGATTGAGCCAGATCACAGCCTGGTTTGTGTTTGATTAACTAGACCTGGTCGGGAGAAGATCGTGAAATGGTCGAGTGTGCTCGAGTTTTGTCCTGTTAGTACGTTTGTATATACATGGGGATAAAACGTGAAAATACAGGGGACTGTTTAGCATGGTGGTAGAGCAGCAAACTTTGTGGCCCATGTGGCTGATGCATCAAGGAAAGGATGATAACTGCGATAGATATAGAGTAGCAGAGAACGCTGATCTGACACAGAAGGCGCGTATTTTTGGCTAGACAATAGCAAATGCTTCAAAGTTATCATTATAGAGGAATGAATGTTTGCTTTCACATACTAGCAGGCCATCCTCAGGAATATTCAAGATCGAGTTCGGTCGAGTTGCTTTGATCGGCGATGTAAACCTACCATTAATTTATTTTCTGCATATTCGCATTTCGACAACTTATGTCTCATCAGTGCAGAACATTTGGAAGTCCAATCACCAAAACGAGTAAAAGTTGACAGAGAACAACTGACCAAAACGATCGAAATAGAAAAGCCAAAGTTCAGTCAAGTACAGAGCTATGCATGAGGGAGATACTACTTAGTTTTAAACAATATTTTGTAAAATTTATATATTTTAAAGTTAAAAAAAAAATCGGTTTCGGGTCAGCACCGAAGTACTGGGCTGGTGAATACCCTCGGGGACGAACAGTCTATCAGCTGTTTATCTTTGTGTGCATGTGTCTTCAGTTTTCTTTTCTGTGCCGAACTCATGTTGTATCTCTGTATATGTTGCCATTGTCATTGGATTGTTCGTTTTGGATTGACGGTTCGGTTCTCACTTTATGTCTTTTCAGTTCAATTAGAACGTAAGTAGATGACTTTTTCGACAACTTATGTCCTTTCGGTTAAGATAAAGTGTAGGTATTTGGAAAGCATTAAGAGGTCAAATAACCATTAGGATCTGGCCAAAAAATAAGTGCAGAGGTTTGCTCAAATGAACAAACATATACTTTTACTTACTTTATTTTACCTATCTTGTTATATTATTCTAGGAAAGAATTCTTGGGATTTTTATGCTGATAATCTCGATTATCTACAGCTGAAAGACAATTATGTATACTACGGTGGTACAGGTGAGTATGTGAATAACAGATTTTAAGCAAATATATTTAATTTATCAATTTATGTCAGAATCGATCTAACAACCAATCAGGTTTGAAAAACTT